>JANHGL010001129.1:143986-160905 GCA_024611195.1 Ceyx melanurus
TGGTGAGTTTGCGGTTGTTTTTGTTTTTTTTGTTTGTTTTTTTTTTTGTGGGGGGATATCTTTGTCGGGGGCCGCCTTTTTTTTGGTTTGGCGCAGGGCCGCCCCCCCCCCCCCCCCCTTCCAGGAGAGCAGGTACAGCAAGGACTGCCTCTGTGGGCTTCTGTGTTAAGAGTTTCCACCAGATTTTTAACTGAGTGGAGCCTGACTTTGTCAGAAAGATGCCAGGTCTTATCCACTTAATACATGCCTTGATTTGTACAAGTTTTATTAAATTCCTTGGCTCTCCACATCCTGTGGGGTTTTGTGTGTGTTTGGGGTTTTTTTTTTTGGTCAGTTGGTTTGGTTGTTTTTTTGTTGTTGTTGGTTTTTAGTTGGTTGGTTGGTTTGAGGTTTTTTGTTGTTTTGTTTTCATGGTGGCACCATCCACCAACAGTTTCTCCTGTCAACTGTCTCCATGAAAACCTGCAAATTTCAAGTCAGGGAGATACTAATGGAAGACCTGTTGAGACCATTTTAGATGACATTACTTCATGATTTAAACTTTAAAAGCTAAAGGAAGATTCATATCATGCATTGTTCTCCCACTCAGAATCTTCATTGTCTTCTGTCCTTTTCAACCCAGAACTGGGAGTATTGCAGAAGCAGCTGATTTCTGCCTCCATGGGGAAGAGCCATACTTGTAATTGAGAGTGTTATACAAGGGGCCAGGTTTCTAGCACTGTTCTTGTCATTATAATTTGATCTGCCGTGGTAGGGCTCATAACCTGATTGGCACTTCTGAAGACTTCTGTGCTATAAATAATAATTATAAAACCAAAAAGAACAGTATTCCAGCATGTTTTCTGAAAAAAAAAAAAAAAAAAAAGTTCTCTCAGAGCCTGTCAATGCATTTGTGGGGATTTCTTGGAAAAATAAACACCAAAAGCACGTGAACATGGTGAAATAACTTCATTTCAAGATTCAGATGAGTATTTGTAAGAAGCACATTACAGTTTCTTTCAGTTTTACAAACAGGATTACATGAGTAATCTTCAAGTAATGGAAGGATAAACCATTTTTGGGAAAAGCCCCCAATGGTTTAGGTATCAGCAGGCTTTCTCTTGCTAGCAGGCATGTCTTTCTGGCCCACCTCTCCTCAGTATACAAAACACAAGGAAAATCCCACTTTAGGTCCAAAATTGCTGTGATCACAATGAATATGTGTTTCACAGGCAATTCCAGAATTCTCTCATGTGCAAGTTTAGATTCCTATATTTCTAAGTTGAAACACTGACATTAAAATCATTAAAATGTTGTCCCCTGTATGTATGTATTTATGTATGTATAATTTTGTCACTATCTAAATCTCCCCTTTCCAAGATGGTCCCAGGACTGAGCTGCTACTCAAACCTCAGTTCCTCAGTTTTGGCCATAAGGCTGTGGGCATCCAAGGGATGGATTTTGTATCTGGTGAATCCTTCAGATTTTATTGTGTTTCTGTGGAGTTTGGGGTTTTCAGCCTCTCTCATGAGACCCTGGTACAGTTCCCCCTGTGATTCGTCCTGTGATTCCTTCTCTACTGGGAGTAAAGTTTTTCCAAATAACTTTGAGGATTTGGAGATACATACATAGTAATATAGTTCATGTTTCTGTAAGCACTGACCAGGCTGTAATTACCAGGACTGCTATGGCTGCTTGGCTGTAATTCCTACCTCTGCTCCTTCCCAGTCACAATAGCTAAGCTTCTAACTAACCATTTTGACTACTGATCTGTGCAATTAATATATAAATGAAAAACATAACTCACGTTCAGGTAGGTAAAGTTTCATAGAACTTTCTTCATAAGCAATGATAATAAATTCCTTCTCAACCCTTACTAATATACAGTTAATACAGTGGACAACTAAGAAGACATGGGGTCTTGACACTGCAAGAATCAAGGCTGTGTTAAGATTGATCTACATATATTTAAATTTCTGTATCTCAGTCCTGAATATTATGAACACACCATTTAAAAATTATGTTTAAATTGATTTTTTTCTTTAAGCTGTTCTTTCAGAAGCTGTCAGATTAATTGAAAATACATTTTTTTAATATTAAGATGCAATGCTGAGTGCTCCATTTTTATGTGTGTTCATTTAAGACAGATACAATAATACATTTAGTCTTTGAGGCTCTTACTCAGGTCTGTAAAACAGCATGAAAAAAAAAAAACTGAGGTAAAACTTAGTCCAGTTCTGGAATAGCTTTTAGCATATGCACCTGATCTCTACACACACACACACACACACACACACACACAAAATCTAAATTTTAATTAGTGATTTGGCATGGTCTTCTCCTCTTAACTAGCAGTGCCTTTTATTTCTTCATCTGACAGCCTTCTCACCCCCAGGGTATGATGGAAAATGATTCATTTTCATATAAGGTAGAGGAATTTAGTGAATATATGACCTACAGATTTTCCTAATTTTTTTATAATATAATGTACTTTGATGCATTTCAAAGATAATCTGTCTGATGCTTTGCATATTCCCACTTAATTACAGTATATCTCAAGATGATTTACTACAGTCAGATAATTCTGAAGCATTGTTGCTGTGGAGGGCATTCCTACCACAGGCAGCTGTACTATGAGAAATAGAGTTTATAGAGGAAATTACGTCTAGGTGGAAGTGGGGAGAGTTGGCACAGGAAGAGTTACAAACAGAAAGAGATATATGGCCTCATCTAATGTTCACTGATGAGCTCTCTCTGACAGTTACAGTGGCTAAATTCCAAATATTATTTAAGCATGGTCCTGCTTCCAGCCTCTCAAAGTAATGGGTAGTGAGCAGAGGAACATTGAAAAAAAATATTCAGAAGAAATTTCCAAACTTACTTCTTTTTCTAGTTGTATAACATGATATTCTAGTAAAACATAGATCTATTTTGGGGCCAGAACAGTCTGGAATAGCATTTTGGCTCTTTATTTGACCATATGTGTTAACGTTCCAGTGACTCCCTCTACATAAAATTAGCCTGGAATGAAGTGATCAGCACTTGAGAATATTTCAAAGCCATAGGAACAGATGCAGAGATGAGGACTGTGAGATCATCCAGGCTAACCTCCTCCACAGCACACAATGTAGATGACTGGAAATAAATATACCTTTCTTCAGCCTTTCAATAAGTGCTGTGGCAGAGTGGGCACATCAGCCCAAAGCAGGTGGAGGGTTTCCCTGTGCATGATGAGCTATCCCTGAGCCACCAAACAATCCCAGGTCCCTGTGCCAAGCCATGCAGGTGTTTCCATTCACAAACATTTGAAGCAAATACCAAGATATTAAGTCATTTTGGGGGTTGAAAACTTTTCTGGAGTTTAGGATTCCTTTGACTTAGATAATGGTCCTATTTACTTCTTCTGATTTATTTTTGTTTTAGCTAGTGGAGTTGTGGAGACTGGATTACTGTGACCTATTTATTTTTGGAATATTTTATTCTCTCTAGGAATTCACTTATTTTCACCTCCCCAATCAAGTGTTAGCCTGGCAAAAGAGTCGTCTGTAAAACTTGCTGCACATCTGCAAATATCAAATGTCCACGAACAGGCAAAAGACTCACTCCACTTACTTTTTTTTTTTTTTTTTTGTCAGATGGTTTCATTTAGAACCCAAAGGGTCAGGAGTCACAGCGTGACCTCATCAAATTAGACTCAACTGAGAGAGGTGTTTAGCACAACAAAAAGGAAGTAATCTGAAGGACATTAAATGCAAATGAGACTGCCATGTGCAAACTTCAAAAACACCTGATCCAAATGAACAGTGTTGACGGGGGTCGAAGGGGTGAGAAAGAAGGTTTCATATTTTGGTTGGGTTTTTTTCAAGGACTATCAGCAATTTTGCATCTTGTATAGCTGGCTGAAAAACTTACAGATATATTAATATTTAAACTTTAAAATACCCACTTTCATTTTTGCCAGGTGAGAATAGGTCATGATTTACTGTCAGGAGCTTGGTTGGCTTGTAGATCAAACCTGATAGTGACCTGTTCTCTTTTAATGTATTTGTTACTAAATACGTATTTTTTTCAAGTGGATTCATTATTGCATGAATATCAGTTTTGGGAGGGAATAGAAGTTAATTTTGAATGCCTAATTGAGAAATTGTGAGGAATTGTTGATGGTTCTTGCATATAGAGAAGAAACAGCTTGTTAGAAGGTTTGCACATTTTCCCTTCAGGACATTAATTCATGCCCCCATTGGCTGAGATGTCTTTCAGCCATGAAGGCAATGGGGCAGCGAAGGTCTTGTTATAATGGAACCAGGCTATTTCCAGATAATGTGAGTCAGATTGACTTCAGTGATAGATCTGCTTTCCAGATGTTGGATAGAGTCAAGTAGAGCAGGGAGACAGAGATGCCAGCTAAGTATAAGGAGAACCCTGGAGTAAATAAGTCAGAAGTGCTGTGTTTGCAATGAGTAGTGTTGAGATTTTCAGCACTGTGTGTGAGTCAGGGAAAAAGCTGATAAACAAGTATTTGTTGCTGACAGACACACGGATGTCTATGTGTGTTGAAAATGAGCCAAAACAAGATCAAAATGGGATCAAAATAGGACTGAAAGCAGTAATTTGTTAGAGCTCAGGATCTGAATACGTCCATAAGAGTTCAAAAGACTGGAAAGTGGTCAAAATGGCTGGTGAAGAGGAAAGAAAACCAACTGTGCTTTCTCATAGAAGTCTAGCACAAAGTAATACAATGAACTCAAGTAGTAAAGAGTTATTCAAGAACCTTAGGTATTGTTATCCTGTAGTACCTAAACCAATTAGTAACAATCCTGAATATCTAATCCAAAGCCTAAAGAAGTCACTGTAATCTCTATAAAAGTGTTAAGGCAGGAGGACTGGTTTTGTTTCTTTCTGTTTGACTGTATTCATCTTGGTTTGTCTGTATCCTGATAGCCTTGAGATCAAAGTTAGCTGCCTAATCAAGAAGCCAAGCTCTAGGCAGATCAGTGCTACATATATCACAACATGGTAGGAGTTTGTATGGACAGTCATTGAGATGTAGAAATATGGGGTAATGGGTGAGATCTTGGTGAGCTATTGCCAATCAGGCTGAGCAATGGCTGTCCACGTAGAAAGGAGATTTATTTAGTGACAAACAGATGGACAGATAGCATTATACAGGTCCCTTTTTTTCAGGAGTCTCTTCCCATCCTCAGTGCTGCTCTTTGTGGCTGGGGTGGTGGCAACTGCAGTCTTCTACTCCTCTGAGAAATGTGCAGAACAACAGAAGGGCAGGAGAGAGGGACTGTGTGTGTTCCTTCCATGGCCTGCGGAAGCTGCTGCTTTTATTTCCTTCAGCATGGAGATGTTTTTCAAGACACAACTGAGCCTTCAGACAGGGTGCAGCTCATGGGAACAAGACCAGCCCCGTGATCAGGTGTCATTTTCTTAACCCGGGCAGTGGGTCTTATCTCCGAATCAGGGCAGCTGGCAGCAAGCTGAAGGCTGTTGCTGGCGGGACAGGCAGGCAGGGGAGGTAGCAGGAGATCCCTACAGTCGAGCGTGTGCACTCAGGGTGTGGGGGCTCACATCTGGCTGCAAGATGCTTTGAACAGCCTGTTGGACAAAGGCGCTTGGTCAAAAGAGGTCAGGGCAGGTTCAGTTGTACTGCCAAGGGTGAAAACTATAGTGAAAGTCAATAAAAGGCTCTCATGGCTTCTAGTTTACCCAAATAAGGAGAGAGAAGAATTGTTAACAAAGGGTTTTCACTTACCTTTTCAAGGTCATAAGAAGGTTAGCTCAGCTTCAAATTGCTGCATAAGCTTTCAAGGAATAATGACAAAATGTGGATTAGGAAACTACATGGTCTTATTTTTAAAAGGTTGTTCTATTGAAATGGTGGAAGGTGGTGGTCACCAGGAGGGTGAAGTGTTGGCAAGGCGGGAGCAATCCTCAAAATTCTGTATGCTTAAGCATTTTTCTACATGTTTTGAAAAAAGATATAATGGCAAGAAAGGTTTTGATGTTACATCTGAGTGAACTTCAGTTACAAGCAAGATCTGTTTTTAATGATGTTGGTGAAAAAAATGATCATTTTTGTTGGGTAAAAATGGTTAGGAAAACTGTGGGCTCTGTATCTTGGTTGTTTTCTGGAAGCTATGATTTAATTACAAAAGAAGTCACTGGACATAATATATGCCAGGTTGGTGAAATCCTATGACTGTCTTTTTGAAGGTAATCTGGTAGAGGTTCCTGACATAGCTAGTTTTTAAGCTCTCCTTTCTATATGAAGAAAACCATCATGGGCAATCAACTGGGCTTTGAAAACTGTGCTAGGTCACTTTAGTCCTGCCTTTAGAGACAGGGAGCAGAACTAACAGAGGCAGAAAGTGTATGAATTATTTTCACTACTGAAGAAACTAATTTTACTTTTTACAAGTAGTGTTTTAAATGGACAAAAACCCTTCTGTGTATAAATTTTTGTTTCTTTAACATGATTTTTCAGTACTTCCAAGGATACCTGAAGGGCTATGATAAATTAATTGTAGCTGGATGTCCAAAACCAACAAATCATCTTCAGTCAGTTCAGTCATCAAGAAGTTAATGTCAATTTACAGTAAAAAATATCTTCCTTCATACAGAAATAGAAATTGGTGTGTGTGTGGGAGGAGAGTATCAGTTTATAAATCAAGACCTGTGAGTATGTCAAATGTTCTTCAAATACAGCAGCATGGACAAATATCAGGGAATCTCCATCATTTTTGCCTCTTCCTGCTCTGGTTACTCCAGTTGTTGATAGTGCATCCCCAGTGGTTGTTATAAATAATAATATAAGCAGAGTATTCAAAGAAATGAACAAATACTTTATGGTATTTACAAGGTGCATTTTTTATGAGTTGATTTTTCTTTAAGCGATGCTTCATCTGTATCTAGTAAAGTCCTGGATGGGAAACAGTTTACTAGATATAGAATACAAATATTGGGTTGTCATAATAGAAAAGTATTTAAGTGGTTTTAAAAGAAACCAAAGAAGCTTTCATATAAACAGCTAGAATAAATAGATGAAAATTTGGATTCTCTTAATAAAAATGTACTTCATATGTGTGTAATTAAGAAAATGTCTATATTCACATTCATGTATGTGAGAATACATATATTTGTGCAACTCACATAGTTCTGTTATACATGTATACACATATTTTATATATTTATAACATCTGTTTATTATACTGATATATAGTTTTCAACACTGTTGCGCTTTTTCAAACTGTTTAAAATCAAAACTGCTTAGTGCAAAATTCTAATATGCCAGCTGGAGGTAAATGTCACCCTTCTAAAATAATGAGGTATAAATACAGCTTTTGTTTTTACTGTTTACTCCAGATAAATGATATTTTTAACTAGGGCGTTATCCTGAGGACATGGAAGCTTTCCATATATATATACAAGATTTGCTTATTCTTTAATGGAAATAATACCAAATTACACCAGTGTTAGAAAGACACTAGGCAGCCTGAAGCAATTCAAAGGCTGAACTTGTAAGGTCAGTTCATTTGCAGAGATGTTCCTGGTTTCAACTGTGTTCTCTGTATAGGGCATAGAGAGAAAGTGTATGTTCAGCTGGATATAGAATGAGATACATGGGGCTCTATGTTCAGACTCCAAAACCACACCAGAAACTAAACAAATAAATGCCTAAGATATAAAACATTGGCTCAGAATTAAAACAACAATAGTCATTGAATCATGTAACAATAACCTGAAATACTTTACATCCTACATTACCTCTTCCAGGGAACTTCTTCAGGTGACACTTTGTTTAATAATGCAAACTACTCCTATATATAACCTTTAGAAGCTCCCTCAAAGTCTTGAGTGATGCATTTTCATAATTGAAATTTATAGTAATATCAGCATCGGTAATTTATGTGTTTTAATTTAAAGCATCTGGTTTTAATTTATATAGTTCAAGGTATTTTCAGCAGTTGCCCATGAGTAACCATTTGATCTTGATACTATATTTTGAGTCTGTATTTGCTGACCACCTTTCCAATGTGTGGGGTTTTCATTAAAACTTATATAATTTTGTGTCAAACCAAAAATCATTTTTTCACAACTGAAAAGAAATTGGTTTTAAATAACTAAAAAGACTGTTCTTCATTTCAATCATCTGGGACTATGAAAACAGTCCCGTTCATTTTGCATTTGGCATTGGTCATTCTCACCTTCGGGTTTTTTGTAGCCTGATTCAGTACTGCTGTGCTGGAAGATATTGAGACATAAGAAAATGCCACCATAACAGAGAAGCTCTCCTATTAATTTTCAAATAACAAGCAGACTCAGTGCTTCCAGTTAAAATGCAATGCTCTTTCTTTGTGAGACATATGGCCTTGAGCAGCATTCTTAGCTTCCCTTGTGGTTTGAGGATGACTCATGAATTTTGATGGTTTTCTTGAAGACCAAGTTGCTACAGTCCTGTAAATGCATTTGAATTGCATTTTATTTTTAAGTAAAGCAATGAGTTTTGTAGCTACTTGGCTGCAAAGAAGTGTCAAGAATGCAAAGCTCAAAGGCTCAAACACATGAAGACATTAATTAAGGAACTGAACGTTTCTTTGTCTGAAAACCCCAGAAATGAGGAGGAACTTTCTGGATACATGAGCCTGGCAGCACTGCAGACCTCTTGCAAAAGAAGTCACTAATAGCATTTCCTTGGTTTCAGACCAAAGTCATTTAGATTGTATTACTCCTAGCTGCTTTCATCTGCTGTCCTCATCCTTGAGTTCTGTAGCAATGGATTTCCCACCACAAGCCAGTAGCAATGGGCCTTCCCTTCACTTGAATGGTGGCAGTGGCAACGAGAGAGCTGGGTGGAAAGTTAGTTCAAACAGTGCATATTGTTCTTGGAGCCCCAAATACTCTTTCTCTAGGAAAGAAAAGGAAATATGGTGTGAGGTTTCCTGTTGCCCCGAAGCTGAGGATGCTCTCTCTACATGTCTGTGCCTTGTTCTTCATAAGAGGCTGGTTTTCTGTGATTATTCAGTGCAGGGTACTGAAACTAACAGGTTCCTGCTCCAGACGTTCTTGAATATGTGAAGTCTGCCTGATATCTGTTCCTTGTCTGTAAAGAAGGAGGCATTGAAGACCAGAACTATAAGAGAGGAGGTGACTAGATAGACATTATTTGAAAGGCATAATATTTTTTGCTCTTTATTTAATTAATTAATTACAAATTAGCTATTAGCTTCCATGATTTCATAGCAGGAAGCTTTATAATTATCTAATCTTAACTCCTGTCTAACATACCAAAGAACTGTGCCTTAATTCACCCTCCATAACTGATAGTGAATGTAAAGAAGAGATTCAATCAGGACTCATTTCTCTGGAAATGATGATGCCATGTGGTACATTTAACCAGGAACGCAGTAGATTTCCAGAGTTGGAAAAAATTTAAATCAAGACTGAGAGATCTCTCTCTAGCTGCTCTACTTTCATTGATATGAAGCATATTAGTCTAATCTTGGACTTGATTTTTGCTTGCTGACCTTTTGAAGTAAACCTCTGGTTATAAGAAGTCTTGGTTTCCTGCCCAGAAGTTGGCTGTGGTGGGAAGCCTTACTGAAGTCTTTATTTGTTTAGCATATTTACAGTACCTGAGTGTAATAATAAAGCATTTTTTTTCCTGTGAACACAACTCCTTAGGCTTCTGAAGCTCCAAATGGGAATGTCCTACTTCTCTGAAAGGACAAAATATGACTCTTTAGAAAGTAATCCAAAATAATTTGCCTTTGGGTATAAAAGATCTAGGAGTGTTGGAAGGTCTCAGACCGTAGCCTTGTGGTAAGCCAGTTTAATCAGAGTCATGGCAGCAATTTTATTTGAAGAAATTTAAATTAATCTCTCAAAAAAAAATTAAAAAAAAGATTAACAAGTCCAAATCTTAATTAAATGCTATATTTTAAATTCTGTGAATAATATTGTTTAAGAAACATTTAATCATTGTATTTTCTTGTTTAGGATTAGCTGTTTAAAGACAAAAGACTCTAGGCTCCAATTAACTGCTGCCAAAAATTAATTTAAGTAGCCTAATTGACAACTTGCTTTAAGCTACATAAAATCTTGGCATAAAACTTATTGTCAAGGGAAAAATATTCCTAATTTATTGCTTTATTATAAATGAAACTATTGACCAAAGCGCACTTGCTGTACTGCAGCTGTTATGTAAAACAACAATATGTAGATGATGACGATAATGAGTCCTTGTCCTTATGTGTAAATACAAGTCGCTCTAAAA
This sequence comes from Ceyx melanurus, assembly GCA_024611195.1. NCBI lineage: Eukaryota > Metazoa > Chordata > Aves > Coraciiformes > Alcedinidae > Ceyx > Ceyx melanurus. The sequence continues at coordinate 154,248 of JANHGL010001129.1, forward strand.
TTGCACCGGTTGTTAATTTGTTAATTTGTTAATTCGTTCGGCGCCACCAGGCTAGAGAGTAGCTGTGGAACAGGCAGAAGTCTTGTTCGCAGGTAGCGCTACTGGATCCCAGCCCCTTTCTCCGCGCTGCCTCCTCCGTGGTGCAGTGTCGGCGGTGCTGAGACCAGGCTCCTGGTGGGATTCAGACAAAGCCTGCGAGCCCGTCCTGCTCACCGTGAAAACTGAGCCAGGCCGCCTTCCACCTCTATGCAAAAGAGAAACGTAAACTGTTCCACATGTGGGAGCAGAATGTGATCACTGTGGGGAGAAGGTAGCAAGGCTATTAAATGTAAAACCAGGGCTGAACAATCAAAATACTTGTCCGTGAGTGTGCGAGATACTCGGATATCTGTGAACAGGGAGAGAAAATTAAAAGCTGTAAGTACATACTGTAAAGCTCTTTAGTTTCTTGTTTATGGTCGCAACGGGCCAACTTTCAAAGCCACTTCTTGAAACGTTGCCCGTGGTTTTCCACCTGCAACTAGTTAGACACAGAAGTCCTGTATTTTCTGCACTGGCACAACTCATTTGCATCCCTGAATGCCCAGCTGATTTACAGAGGCTCCAGTGCCTGCACTGGGTCCCCTGCTGGACCCCTGGGTGAGCACCGAGCTGGAGAGCAGCCCTTTCTCCACACCCACAGTGCTGCACCTTCTGCCCTTTGGTTTTTCCACTTGTGTCTCTTGCCGTCCATCCATCTCAGCTTGCTGCAACATGAGACCATCTATGTCATATTAATTATAATGTTAGCCATTATTTTGTGCATTTTTCTTTTAGGACTGCAAAAAAAAATTATTGCATCAGGGAGGTAGCTTACTGGCGGGCAGCTTTTTCAAGGAACCTCTTTGAAGGCTAAAAAGGTTGCTTGGAAAATATAGTATCTTGGCTCGATTTTCATTGTCTAGGCACATTTCATTTCAGAAAATCACAAGCTACCAACACAACCATGTCATTGCGATTTTTCAAGCATTTTCTTTTTGTGCCTGTGTGTTTTATATCTCGGTGAAGTCACATCTCCCCCGGGCTATTGGAACAAAGCTCAGCTGAGAGCTGAACGTACAGAACGAGAGGAAATTACAAAGGAAAAGTTAATGTCTAAAACCATTAGGACAGGCACTTCTCCCACAGCCTCTGTGAACCCTGGAGCAGCAACCTAAGTTCACTCCAAAAGGCAAGCTTGCTTGGAGAGGTGTTCAAAGTCCAGTCTGGCTGAGAACCTGCAAAAGCAAAACCCTCCCGACCAACGGCACTGCATTCATAAAGCCTAAGAGATGCTTTTGAAAAGCTCCCAGGGCACTGTGACCCTTCACACCCCTCCTCCACTGAACAAACTGTTTAAAAAACGAGATGTGCTGCAGAGATAAAGAGCACTAAAGAATTTACAGCAGGTGCTATTTGAAGAGACTTCGAACAATGCAGAATTACCTGTGCCCATTTAAGTCCATTAATCTTCTCTTGTAAAAATAGCAATAAACGGTGATTTAGAAGCAGGGAGGAGTGAAGCTGGAAGCCCTGAGGTTAATAGAGAGAAAGATCGGTGCTTGTGGTTAGTTTTCTTTCTCTCTGTGCAACAAGTGACTGAACTGCTGAAAAACATAACTGCAGGTACAGCTCAGAAAATGCCAAATTACAGCTGTTGTGGCTGTGTGCTATTATTTAGCAGTTAGATGACAGGGTTTCAACCAGGTTATGCTAGGTGATGTATAAATACACTAGTAATAGCTTCCATGAGCTGAAGGAGTTTGCAAACTGTGAAGCCTCTGTAAAAGATAGACGGGCTCCCACTGAACACGCAGGGAAGGCACCACAATGAAGAGGTGTGCTAAAACAGAGCAGAAATGTGGAGGGAAGCAACAGTGCTTAATCACTGTAATTACCACCTGCTTTACTATTATCTCAGTTGCTGCTGCTGATGTGTCCACAGCATGGACCCTCAGCCTCAGAACAAAGTCTTGTTTTGATGGATGGGCTCTGGTTTTTAAGCTAAAAGAACCCCAGACACCTGACCAGAGATGACTGTAGCCAAGGGGGATTCTTTTCCACTGGAACAAGCCCTGTGGCATCAGGAACCCATCAAAAAAGAGGTGATTTATGTGAATACAGCCATAGAATATGTTCTTCCTGAATGAAAACAAATGAGCTGGCAAAGTATTAATTTAAAATACTTGACTTGTTAATGAAAGGTATATATTATAAAAGCTGCTTCTGTAAGGATTTTCTGCCTCTGCTGTGCAGGTGGCTGTGTCTGCCCCAGGCTGGTATGTTGGTACCTCCCCTGGACCTCTGGGACCAGCCCTGAACTAAGCAGAGGTGATGCACTTGCTGCCTTCTGGCTGGTAGATAGCTCTCTTGGAAGCTAAGGTGGTTGTGATTCTAGTATGGCTACTTAAATGTTAGTAAATATTAATACTCTTCAATAACTTCACATTAATTAATAATGCCCTTATTTTTCTTATGGATTAAAACAAACAAACAAACTTCTGAATTTGTTTTCAAAACTATTTTGGTCTTGGTTTTCATAGGAACAAGGTCTTTCTCAGTAGCACTAAAGCAGTTTGCATTAAAAACATTGTTTCATCATTCATTTAAAACCTCACAGAAAGAACTGGCCATTTTAAACTTAGCAAGCTCAAAAAAGTTACGACAACACTTCTTTCATTTTCAAAAAGTAATATATTTCTGGTTTTGATCACATTTTTGTAGAAAATTGTCATAGCTTTTTTTTTTTTTTAATAAGGCAGTCATTTCAAAATTAAGTGATGAAAATACATGAAAACCTGAGGAAGGAAGGAACTGGCATTATTTCACATATTCTGTAAGATAATAAATAAAATTCCTAATGCGAAGCGGCTGACTAAATACCGATTTAGTCAATTTAAACTAGTGGAAATATTTCCTTTACAAATTACACTCCTTTCTTCCTCCCTCTCCTCTCCTTATGTGCTTTATTTCTGGACACCAGGCACCACAATGACAAGAAATCAGGCCTGAGCACCCAGGCACCCAGGAGAAGCTGGCTCTGTCCTGAGCCAGGAGGCAGCCATGCTCCCAAACCACCCAGTCACCCTGAGTGGCCACCTGTCACTTCTCAGGAGCTGAAACACCACTGCTCCCAGCTCCAGACTGCCGAGTGACTCTTTCACCCAAAGATAAGCTGAAAAAGGCACAAAGGCCGCTACTTCTGCCTGGCACTTTCAGGTGCAAACCGGGCAAATATGTTAGGGTCAGCAGGACCATGCTACTCTTTGTTGGCAAGTACAGTCAAGGGGCAGGGGCCAGCAAGGACAGGAAACTTTAACTGAATTTTTTGAAAGTGCAGGGGACATTTGATTTTATATTATTTGAATTTTACTTTATTTCTTTATGTTTTTAAATCATCCCTCAAACCCACGATCTTGATAAAGTTTGCAACAAAGCAAACAGAAATTCTGGAAATGGAGAGACCTCTATCTGTACAGCACAGGTCATTTTGCAACTTTGCTTCTGACTTACCTGAAAAGAATGCCTCTCCCCCATTTCCTGATAAGGAACTAGCCCTCCAAACTCCCCATGCAGCACAGCCAGCTGGGGGATGACAACGTGGCGCTCCCCCAGGTTCCTACACTTAAGCTTTCGTCTGTGAAAAATCCTTTTTATTAAAGGCTAACTGCAGTATAATTGAGCTAAATCTCCAGCCTCTGTTGGAGGTAGCAATGCCATGCACAGTTCATTGCAATGCCTGCTATCCGAGGGATTTTTATGAGATCATATTTCACCAGGAAATAAATTTCCTCGTCCGGTCTGATGCAATCAGTTTACCAAGTGGTAAATAGCTATGGATATCTCATGTGCTGTTTTGCAAAGTGTTTGCGGATATTCGAGGATGAAAGTTGCCAAAGATAAGATCTTAATCACTGAAATCTGGAGAGGGGTTGAGAAAATGGCCCCATAAGGATGTTGGCAGGTTCCCTGGAGGAAGACCAGGCACCCCCTGCAGACACTCAGCACTAGCATGACCCACAGGAAGCTATTTATCAAATAGTCCATCCCAGCACAGCCCTGTTTCGATGACAGCTCCCAAGTGATTGTCTTCTCTCTGCTTGCAAGTCCCAAAGCACTGACTTAAATTTATTCATCTCTAAATTGCAGCTATGGAATCTCGTGTAAAATTGTTTGGTGTAAGAACATCCATCTCACTTCTCTTTAGGAAAGCGAAAGAAGAGAATGTCTTCTCAAGTAGATATTGGCCCCTTCCAGCCCAAACCTCTCTATGATTCTATTCTTCTTCCTCTAACTACTCTAATTTTCATGGTAAACAACAGATGGACACTGACTTATGCTATAAAAAACAGTGAACTGAGTTTTCAGGGAGCTGCTTTTGGAAACACATTTGGATAACATGCCCTAGGGGTGGCCTGTGCTGTCCATAGGCACTCTCTGATCCTGGAAGAGACATTGCATGGCCTACAGAGGAGTTAACTCCCCTTAGATAGCAACCATGACAGCTGCTGTTATATCACCATAAAAATCTGAAAATTGTCCATGACCAGCATGCAGTGCAACAAGTGAGGTCTTTGTGCCACGCTCAGTCCTGAAGCCAAACTGAAGAAATTCAAAGAAACGTGAAGTCATGCTGGTTTCCATAAAAGCTTTTCCTTAAAAACTACTAATTTTCCCCAGACAAGAAGGCAGAGACAGCTGGATTGCCATCAAGATTGCTCACTTCTGGCAGCTCCTTCTTAAATAAATCCTGTGGATCTGCTCTCTGAGAGAAGCAGGAAACTCTAAACTTCAAACTGAAATTGGAAACTTGTTCTTGCTAAATTTGGATACATCACTCCAAAAACAAGACAGAAGGCCTCCTAGAAATTCTAAGATGTGGTCCAGAAACTGAGGAATTCTGCCAAGACTGTGGACATCAGCTCCTGCCCCAGTGCAGTGGGTGGTGGAGAATCCTCCTTCCATCCATGCACGCAGAGCAGCTCTCGGCACTGCGTGAACTTGGAGTGGGCAGTTGCCACGCACAGGGATTTAGAAAAGACATTTCACTGCCAGTTTCTGAAAGCAAAATGGGAGGTGTCAAACCCATAACCCTCATCATCACACCCTATCTAGGTTCATCACACAGACCGAGGTTTTGCCTCTTTTTTTTTTTTCTACCTCTCTTTCTAATAATCTTTCTCACACTTCTTAAGGTCTTTTCAGTAAAAAGTCTGGTGTAAAATTCAGCTCCACGGGATTTATGCTTCTGTTTTTCCTATAGGCACTCACTGTTCAGTGCTTCCTTAACGTGAGATTGTGAAATACCCCAAAGAAGGCCAGATCTGGCAAGATAAGGAACACGTGAATTGCTGTTAAAATCCGTGGTAATCGCACATTAACACACGGATTGTGAACCAAAATGTGAGGCTCAGAAAGCAACCCAGGCCTGGGTTCAAAAGGTGACGAAATGGGAAGCTGTCTCAAGTGTTTTGATACAACATCCAAAGGATTTGCCCAGGGTAGAGCAACCTGATGAATTCACTTGAAAGTGAATCTCCTTGGAAGCTTTGCTTCATTCTAGAGAAAGTATGAGGGATCAGCAGAGGAGGGAGATCTTCAGAGATACTGTGATACTCAGCTCAAGCAAGCACAGGAAAGAAAAAGAGGGTGATGGGCTAAGGGTCAGGAAATAATACTCTCTTCCATGTACACAGATAATCATATTCACTTGCAATGCAATTTGAAAAACAGGGGGGTTTAGAACATTGTCTAGGATGCAGACTCCTCAAAACTGTATTTTCTTTAAGAGAATTTGAATTATTTAAAACTATAAATACATATCCACATGATGATACAGGTTCACCCTCCAATGCATGCATTTCTGTGTTTTTCTTTTGGCCTTTTTCAAGGTGGTTTCCAAACATTCCTAGGACTTAAAATACATATTAATAAAAAATCTAAAATAAAAATAACTTGGGAAATAAATGAAGTTCAAGGGATTTTTAGTCATTCTGAGGGTATATATCTGAATTTGCTTTAAAATGCTGCTTTTCCAAGGTGCCTACACTACAGGAATGATCTAATGCTTTCTTCAGACATTATTCCTGTGTTGATCTGATATATGATTTGCATGTCTTTTGGAAGCTTCTCAATAGAAATGTTACCTCTTCTATTATTGCCCCTATTCTGCAAAGGATGCCTTTGTATGATTTTTAGGTAAGAGGAAACTTGATCTGGATAAGGGCTTTGTTGGTTTTCCTTAATTCCATTGGATTTGCCTTTACCACACCACCAAAATTCTGCTAATGCACAACACAGTGCCAGCATAGCTCTACACTACATCATGTTTTAGAAATCATGAGGAAGCAGTCACGATGCCTGACTGAGGTGTAGGAACCCCACTTTTGGTCACCACAGTACAAGAAAGACATTGAGGTGCTGGAGTAGGTGCAGAGAAGGGCAACGAAGCTGGTGAAAGGTCTGGAAAGCATGGCCTATGAAGAGCAGCTGAGGGAACTGTGTTTGTTTAGTCTAGAGAAGAGGAGACTGAGAGGAGACCTTATTGCCCTCTACAACTACCCAAAAGGAGGTTGTAGCGAGGCTGATGTTGGTCTCTTCTCTCAAATTAGTAATGATAGGACGAGGGGAAATGGCCTCA
>JANHGL010001129.1:161005-205575 GCA_024611195.1 Ceyx melanurus
AGAAATGCTAGGACAAAGGTTGGACTTGATGACCCTGGAGGTCCTTTCCAACCATATTGATTCTGTGATTCTGTGAACATGGTGATAGCAGTATCTTTCCATCCTGGAGCTTCACACCACAGTTTTTCTATATCCAGCACTCGGTTGCTTTCTGGCCTGGACTGGGAAAAAGCCCCAGTATGACCCATTGACAAGGCACAAACTACTCTAGTTTCTTCTCCAGGCTGGAGAAGCTCAGCAACACACTGTCTTTTTAGGACTCTGACATACTACATACCAAGCAGCCAGCATAAAGCCAGTGGGTTTTTGCTGCAGTGGATGGACTCAAGACTTAGAGAAATTATTGTAAAGCAACTCTCTCTGTGTATGTTGATCCCAATGAAAAGCTTCTCTGCTAATCTCAATAGCCCTAATTTCTTTAGACATTCCAGGAGGATTTTGCATCTCAGTCTAGACACACTTCATCCCTCTATTTTGAGAGAGAAAGCCTTTTGAAACTGCCAGAGCTCTTTTGTTTTCCTGCTCTGAAGGGCTTTGGTGGCTGCGAACAAAACAGTATAGGCTAGGATGAAGATGAAGTCTTCAAAGCTCCCTGTTTCCCTATATGTTTTCAAGGTACAGGCTGTATATCTGGAGTCCCTAGTCTCTTTCCTGTTTCATAAAGTTCCCTATTAAAGTCACTAAAAGCATGAGATCTAGAGTTCTTGTTCTGCCTTGGCTGATCTGACATACTGAGAAAGTCCCCTCATCTTCTAGTTTCCTACAAATATTCTTTTTGTTGTGCAAATTAGTCATGTAATGTCTATACAGTGTTTAAAGCATTAGCCAGAGTCAAGACTAAAAAGGCATAATCACCTCTGTTTCCGTTTCCCTGTATGAACTCTTCTATTCAAGAATCAATCTTGTGGGATATAAATACCTTCTGCTGGGATTTCTGAGTATTTCTGACGTCAAAGAGAATGAGACCTGATTATAATTATTTTTTTTTGGTCACACAAGTGCTCACATATGGAAGACAAACAGTACTTTTAAAGGCAGAGTTGGGTAAGCTGTTGCCCAGACCTGGTGAGAAGTGACAGCCTTTGGGGCTGGTCCCATCATTGTGCTGGGGGTCATTTTGCAGTAAGTCAGCAGCAGATGAGATGCAACAGCGATGCAATGTACTTTATTATTTTCTTACCTCTTCTTACAGTCCTCCTGAAAAATGTCACAAAGTGTTACTCATCACATCTGCATGAAGTTATGAAAAAAGTAAGCCTTGTTAACCTGCTGTTTGAAAACCAGAACACTTTTATCAGTTCATATAATTGCTAACCCCTTATTCACTGTTCAACACTGAAGGGTTCTTTGGCTCCTAAGATCCCACTAATTGCTGACAGATTTGATTTCTCTGTGACAGCAGGAGTCCTGTTTCTGGCCTTTACATCAAGTAATTGCTTTATTTTTCTCCCTCTGCTCTGAAAAACGGAATTCCCTTCTCCCCTGCTTGAACCTCTGTAATGACTTCTTTCTATGTTATTAAATCCTTGCCATTTAAATCACATTTAGAGATGTTTTGAATAACTGATTCCAATTACTAAGGCTCTTACTAAGGAGCAGCTGAAATGCAAGTCATTACTTGCCCATAGTCAAGCAGCTACACCTTGCAGCAAAGTCTCTGGTGGACTGTATTTTATTTCTACTCAGTAAGGTGCAATTTATACTCACAGGAGGCGGGTGTTCAACAAATATACAGCTGCTGGAGTTCTTATAACTTGTCGTTTGTGCAAAATAGAGATCTGATTTTTTATTTATTTTATAAATAGCACTATTCCTTAAAGAAATCATCCGGTCCTTCCTGTAGTGGCTAAGGAAGCTTGCTTGGAACAACAGTGGAGATGAGCAGTTGACCGGCAAATGACCCACGTAAGGTTACTATCCCGAGATCTAATAAAAAAGCATGGCAGGGTAAAAGGAAACATGACTACAGGTCGTACATTCCTTCTGTGAAGTATGATCAACTTCTGTTGTTCTTAACATTGTTTTCGATACTGGTCATGATTCCTTGAATGTACCAAGAACTTCCCAGCAATAACAGTTTAGTCCAATTATTAATCTTACTTGTAATCATTAGCATCTCTGCAGGAAAAAAAAAAGTTCCAGGAGATGATTATTTGACAAATTACTGCAGGGGCTCAGCATAACAGCTCTCTGATACAATCAGAGCCATTATAAAAAATACAAATAAAAAATGAACCAACTTCCAAACTGTTTATGGAAAACACTACCCTGTCATGAAAGGGGACTGACATTCCAACAGCTAGCACGCAGTTGTCTTCACACGCTCAGCTCCTCCGCAGCACAGTTACTACTGTGGCACATGTAAACAGCCAATAGATGAAGAGAATTTGTAATAACCAAGGAATTTGCAGTTGTCTCTAATTTGTGGGCTTATTAAGAGTGTGGGGGCTGCAAACTGGCTGAATCTGTACTGGAAGCTGCTGCTTAATGTACTGGGAGCCTGTGTGGAGCTCCCAGCTTCTGCTGGTGCAGGCTGAACTGGTGCCTTGGAATCTGTATAAGAAATAAATAATCCCTTCTGTATTTGTATATTAACTTTCTGGTACTTCCTTCAGTCTAGCCCTGATAATTAGCCCTGCTAATATACACAAAGGCCCTAGTTTCCTTTTGACCAACAGGGTAAAACTACTACCAAGTGGAATAAATGGTATGCTGATAAAAGCACAGCCTGACCACTAAACTTGCTTCAGTGGTCAGGACTTCTGCCAGCATGGCTAAGGCACAATAATGATCATTCCTTTTTCCAGCCCTGACGGCACAGAAACCAGCACAGGTCTTTAGTTCATAGACCCTAAGGCTGCATATGGTCTGTGCAACAACATTTGCCTCTCAATATGCAATGATTGTTTTTGTGCAGTACTGTTTTGCTTAATAAGTGGATACATTCCTGCCTTAATATTTTTATTGTATTTGTTCTGGAAAGGTATTTGGTGCAGTGTAAGGTGTTCCTATATTTTGGTTGCAAGTATACTGTGCTTCTTCCAAAGTGTGAACAGACTGGGTATCTGTACATCTCCTATAGGCATTGCTTTATTTTCCTGTTTGGATAGATAACTGTTCTCTAAGGCCCAGCCTTACAGTCACTGGAATAAATGAACATTTTCCCATTGATTTCCACAGGAAAAGATGTGGATCCAGAACCCAAATGCCAGTACTAATACTGCCTCAAAAATACCACTTCATGCATATAACATTATAGTTAATGAGCAAAGTGAAGTAGGTGGGTTCATTTGGTATTCAGAGATAAGCTTCCTAAATATGTAAATTAAAATAAAAATAAAATTTTGATGAGCATAAGGGAACTGTTTTATGTTCTTTTGTGGGGATGCTACAGATTTTTCCCTTCCTATGCAAAAAAAATAAAATAAATTGAAAACACCTACAATTGTTATAAAAAAGCAGCCCATTGTCAAGAAAAGTAATAGTTGTGATGCTAATTTTGTTGGTGTGAGCACAGACCAATACACCTTGCTAAGCATAGGTGGTCAGTTATCTGGAAGGCCTCAGGCACAAAGGGAGTGACAAGAAGAGTCACCTGCTCCTACCAAGCACAGCCTCAGAAGGAAAGGCTGTCTCAGTGCTGAACATCCTGCTTCTCATGTGTTTTAATTAACCCCATTACTGGTTTTAATTAGAGATGTTTAAGAGAATAAACTCCTGAGTTTTGATGTGCTCTTTCTAACGTGGCATCTGAAGAGGTCTTAGTCATTTCCCCCGTAGAAATCATGAGTCAGCATTTCGACAGGACTGTTCACACACTTTCTGCATACGTGGGAAAGAGCAGAAGGGTAAAATCTTCCTCCCTGGCCTGTGCAATACCCTGGAAGTCAGCAGACTGGAAACCAGTGCTGGAGCTGGGCAGCAGCATAGTTGTGCTGGTGCAAGGGCTGCCCCAGGTCCCCAGTACACCAGAGTGGAGAGAGCTGCCAAGTTGGTGCTGGAACCAGTTATGTAGCTGCACCTCGGGGTACCTGAAATTAGGCCCATAAGGGCAGACTTTCCAAAATGTTTTAGAAAAGAGCAGCAACATTATCAAAAGAGCCAGGATGTCAAACTTGACTTTTGAAAATCTCCCCAGGAATCCCATCTATCTGCCTTTTTAGTCACTTTGAAGGTTGGTGATTAAATCCATACTTACAGTGTGATTCTCCCACACATGGGGAGCAATGGGAGCTTTGTCATCACCACTAATGGGGACAGGATTGCGAGGAATGAAATATGCATGGAGTATGTGAGGGGGGGGAAAAGGCTTGAAAATCATAAAATGAAAAGAACCAGCCGAGTTTTTAACTTTTGTTCATGCTTCAATTACAGAAAATGATAGAAGCACTTTGCCATTTTCAAAACGATTCAGTGTAGAAATGTCTGGGGTTGTTTGTTTGTTTCTTTTGGGAATGACTTACAATAACCAAGAGATATAAATCAACCCATGGTTTTGCTTTTCTTTTCTTCTGCAGCCGCAGCTTAAACAACCAAACAGCAGGGCAGCTCCTCGGCAGCCCGGATCCACACGGATCCACACTGGAGGGGCTGGTGCGGGTCAGGCAGCACGGCTCAGCCCGCAGCACACGCCTGGGTTGGCAGCAGGGCCTTCTGGCTTTGTCCTGCTGGGAGCCCACCCCAGGGCTGGGTGCCCTCCTGCTTACAGGGCTCGCAGAGCCTCCCAAGGAGGCTACCTGCTGGAGAGAACAGCACAGGGGAAAAGGACCTGGGGGTCCTAGTGGACAGCAGGGTGACTGTGAGCCAGCAATGGGCCCTTCTGGCCTAGAAGGCCAGTGGCATCCTGGGGTGCATTAGGAGGGCTGTGGTTAGTTGGTCGAGAGAGGCTCTCTTCCCCCTCTGCCATGGTGAGGGAGGTCACAGCTGGAATATTGTGTCCAGTTCTGGGCCACTCAGTTCCAGCAGGACTCAAGAGAGTCTGATACAGAGTCACAGAGATCATAAAGGGAGTGAAACATCTCACTTCTGAGGAAAGGCTGAGGGAGCTGGGGCTCTTTAGCTTGAAGAAGAGGAGACTGAGGAGTGATCTCAGTAATGTTTAGAAATATGTAAAGGATGAGTGTCAGGAGGATGACGCCAGGCTCTGTTCAGTGTTATCCAATGATAGGACAAGGGGCAAAGGGTGCAGCTGGAACATAGGAAGTTCCACATAAATATGAGGGAAAACTTTTTCATAGTGAGGGTGACAGAACACTCGAACAGACTGCCCAGGGAGGTCGTGGAGTCTTCTTCTCTGGAGATATTCAAAACCCACCCAGACGTGTTTCTGAGTGACCTGACCTAGGTGATCCTGCTCTGGCAGGGGAGTTGGACTAGATGATATTTCAAGGTCCCTTCTAATCCCTAACGTTCTGTGATTCTTTGAAGTCATCTGTACTATCTTCTTGAGACCTTTCTCTCCTGGGTTTAAAAAGGAGCAGTGCTGAAAGATAGACCAGATTTTGTGATTATAAATAGATTTTTATAGGGTTTTTTATATAAATAGATTTTTCTAAATACTTTTATATATATATATATATATATTTACATAATTATTATAAATATCTAATAGTGGATGTCAAGAGGATGGGGCCAGACACTTTTCAGTGGTGCCCAGTGACAGGACAAGGGATAAGAGGTGCAAAGTAGAACCCAAGAGGTTCCATCTGTGCATGAGGAAAAACTTGTTCCCTGCAAGGGTGACAGACCCTGGGCCAGGTTGCCTGGAGAGGCTGTGGAGTTTCCTTCTCTGAAGACTATCAAAACCCGCCTGATGTGACCTGCTCTGGGTGAACCCACTGTAGCAGTGGGGTTGGACGGGATGGTCTCCAAAGGTCCCTTCCAATGCCTTCTGTTCTGTGATTCTGTGACTATTTTGGGTGCAATTCTTGCTCTATTTGATCAACTCCTACAGGGCCTGGCTGAGAAATGCACCTAAACCTTTTACCACTTCCTTGTCTCTCTGTACCTTCCTTCTCCCCCTTCCTGTAGCCCCTATAGGCATCAGATTTTTACTTGCTTCCCTTTCTTTTTGGGGTGAGAACCCACAGTGCCCCCTCAGTTCCCAGGGAAGGAAGCCCACAGAACCATCCCTGAAGCTGGAGGATGGCTACCTGCAGCTGCCTTTGGTAGCCAAGGGAGAGCAGCTCTGCTGGGTAGGAAGTTGTCATTGGCCAGCTGCTGCATGGACTTGGTGTCATGGACAATATCCTCTAGGATGTTATGGTTGGCTACTGACCACAGGTACTGTCAACAGACTGGTTTCTCTCCACACTCCTCAAATAAGACTTTGCTTCAGGCAGAGAGCACCAACAAGCCATCAGGTGGTGAAAATCCACATAATTCTCTGAAGGTCATTGAAAAGGGTCATAGACATGGGACCTGTCTTCAGACTCTTATCCATCCCTTTGAATTTTAAATCTTCCTTTCATCAACAAAACAAGCCCACTGGTGTTGTCAATGTGTGAGATGTGAAACCACATCTTGCAGAGCCCCATGTTCTTTAGACCATTGTGATGGAAGAAGCATTAGGAGGAAACCAAGGCAGGAGAAGGTCATGGCTCTCTGGGTATCTGAGCTTGTGGAGGAGATTTCTGCTGTTGCATCTGCAGGAGATTGGCCTGTCTGCTTTCTCCCTCAGTGCTTCAGTTTTCTGCTTGCAAAATGCAAATAGTAGCTGTTTTGTGTCTCACGGGTGTACTGTGAGGATAAATGTATTAAAGATGTGAGTAGTCAGAGTCCACATCAGGGCAAAAAATCTTAAAGAAGATAAATACGCTTGTAGACACCAAGTAGTCTCTTTCTTTGATGCTTTAATGCTTTTATGGTCAATAAAGAAACCTTGAGCCTTACAAAGGCTGTCTGGCAGTTTTAATATTAGCATCCTCACCACAGCTACTGCTCCTTGGCAATGCCTGTTTGCATCTCTGTGTGATGCTGAGTTGTTGGTACCATTTTCATGTACAACAATCCTGGTTTGTGTCTGACAATGAATTAGTTTACCAAAAAATGAAGCAAAACACAGTTCAGTCATTTGAAAATAGGAGAAGATGACAATGACAATATTTCTGTGTTGTATGAGACATGGAAGCTGTTCCTTCATAGGAAGTGATTGAAAGAAAGACAGAATAACTTGGTAAAGGAGTAAACACCATTTAGTAGAAACACTGGTGGACATTTGCATTTCCCTTGACTTTGGTACAGCCAGGCTAAGAACCTCTTGTGAGAAATTTAGAGAAAAACACCACTGGATGAGACTGAGCTGCATGGGACCCTGTGCTGGGGGACTGCAGCCCTGACTGGGAGCTGCTGCCTCCCCACTGCACATGGGAACAGGAGCACAGCCTCACTGGGTGAGGTGTCAGGTACCCTTAACACAGCCACATGCATCTATCCTGGACTGTGACTGGCTGTGCAATCAATCACCTCCACCAGGGATGAAGTTAAGCTTCACTGTTCTAGTTTCTTGCTTCTGGAGGCTTACCTATGCAATCACAGCTGCCTCAAAGGAGGGTTTGTGTGGGTTTTTTTTCCTCCTTCCCTGGAACATTTGACTAAATCACATTTGCAGATATTTCAAATTTTTCATTCACGTGACACCTGAGCTTTATTTACTTTTGAAATAAGTCATCTCATTAACAGAATTCATTATCCATTATTACTGTCATGTCATTCTCCTAATAAAAGGAATGACTGTAGAAGCATTCAGTGGCTTAGCTGGTAGCACAGTGAGCTATTATGCTGCAAACCTGCATTCACGCTGTACATTGGTATGCCAAGGCTGGCAGAGACTGGGAGCATCAATGAGGTAATAGTCTTAATCTCTGAGGGGAGGATTATATTGTGCTGCACTGCAAATACCTCCTACCGTTAGCAGGATAATACTTCAGATGGAGCTATAAATTGTTCAACAAATAAGGACAGGTGCTGGCAAGAGGGTGAAAAAAAACCCCTGCAATGTTCCACCATTATCTCCATATAAGAGGTGGAAAACCTGTTGTTCTCACTGTTAAACTACTATCAAGCTTTCTCCATTTCACTTGCTAGTGTGGTGTGGCTGGTCACTTAAAAGTGAAGTGCACTGATAGTAGTTGGGTCTCTTCTTCCCAGAAATGTTATTTGCTTTTTTTGACTGAACAAATGTTGGTTGTAGGTATGTTTGGAATGAAGTGATTATGGACAGGGTGCCCCACTGCTTTTGACTGTTCTCCTGCTTAGAAGAGTAGTTAGTGTTCATTACTGTCCAAGATTTGTAACTGCTCCTTTTTGTGCTTTATAAACTTCATCCTCTAGGTTCATCCTGACTGGCTGAGGAGGACACAAGCCACCCAGTGGAAGCAGATGCATCTATCTCCTTTTGTGGCTTGCTTCCTATCATACAGCAGGTCCTGGCATGAGAAATCTCATTTATTAAAGAAAAATAAAGATGTTGGTCCACTTTCCACATCTTTTGCCATGAGATGTCAGTGAATTTGATAAAGCTGGGCAGAAGGTATTAGTCCCATTTTACAGAGGACAGATAGGAGATAGGCATTAAAAAGTATTTCAACAGTATTCATGCTAGGATAAACCTTGTCCAGTAGCCCCTGGAAAATGTTGCTCTACCACAGGATAGCTGAAGACCAGAGAAGTCATTTAATAGCAGTGTACACACCACCAGTTCAGGTTAAAAACACCATCAGAGATTTGCTCTTAAACACAATGAATTTTACAGTTAGTGGTGATTTACCACGGCCCCATCACGTGTTCCTGCTATTCCCTTGCTGTGCTTCCCACCACTACAGTTTGCACTTGATCCAAAGCCATGTACAGCCACACAACAATCAGTGGTGGATTTTGAGTAGGAGGCAATGCTCTCAGCCTCACAGCTTCTTCCTGGAGTCTAGTTTGGGAACTTTGTCTTGGACCAAGTCATTATTAATGTATATTTGCCTGACTTCTCAAGGAAATTCTCAAGGAATTAGATTTCTCCTGCATTCCCAGCTGTAGCTAGAGGGATCCAGACTACATCTCCCAGGATGCAATGAACACCTTCTTTCTCTCCATGTGAAACACCTTATTTTGATGAAAAATGCCCATAGAAACATTTCTAGGTCCCTGCATCAACAATATTTAAAAGGTTTTGTGCATGAAAAATTCAGCATTTGCCAATGCTGTCCTGTTTTGGGATTACAGCAAAAGCTGAAATATTGAACTTGCCCATCAGATTGAAATTCCCCTTAAAATTTAACCTAAGCTCAAATTTGTTCAGCCCTGAGAAATGGGAAGAGAGACCTCTTTTGGGCAAATTCTTATCAACATGTGATTTAAAAAAATACTCAAGATTGTGGGTCTGACTCCACACCTAGTCACACAATTGGGGGAATTAAGTAATTCCCCTAATGCAAGTAGTCTTTTCTATACATTGAACCATTATAGACTAGCAGGGAATCAAGCACATAAGGTATCTGAGGATGTAAACAAACAGATTTGTTTTCCAGAAACAATGCAACAAATGCAAATCTTGATGCGTTGGGTTTAATTTTTGAATTCGATGTCATTCCTTCTTCTTCAGGAGGGCTGGGCACAGAGCAGCAGACAGCTGCCACTCTTCCTTCAGCAAGGATTAATCTGATCACTTTGTCCAGGTGATCCTGCTCTGGCAGGGGGGTTAGACTAGGTGATCTTCTAGGTACTTCCAACCTCTAACATTCTGTGATTCTGTGATGTTCACTGCAAACCAATTTCATCAGATGGGGACAATCTTTTTAGAAGGGCCTATGGTGACAGGAAAAGGGGCAGTGGTTTTAAACAGAAAGAGGGTGGATTTAAATTAGATATAAGGAAAGATTCTTTACAAGAAGGGTGTTGAGACACTGGCCCAGGTCGCCCAGAGATGTGGTAGAAGCCTAATCCCTGGAAATATTCCAGGTCAGGTTGGCCAGGACTCTGAGCAACCTGATCTAGTTGCAGATGTCTCTGCTCACTGCAGAGGGGTTGGACCAGGTGATCTTTAACAGTTCCTTCCTACCCAAACCACTCCATGATTCTATGATTCATTTCCATAGCAGCATCTTCGTTTCCATAAATTAACCTTATTTTCTCACATTTTTTGTCTCTTCCACACAGAAATGCCTAATTTCATTGGCTAGAAAGTTATGGTTCTCATAGTAATTACAGAAAAGGGAAGAAAAGTAAATTCCTTTTTAAGCCCTTGGCCTGAAGATTTGCTTTAATACCTACTCACCCAGTTGTAGCAGTTTGTCACTATACAACTCAAACCCAAGTTTCTTCAGGAGCTTCAGCGAGCTTGGTGTAATGGAACTTTACGGTCACTGTAAATTTCAAGTCACCTTAGCAGAAATGAGGGTGGGGTTTGCAAAACTGTAAGCAGAACGACTTGTCCTGGGTTACCCTGAAACCAGTTGAGAGAAAAGCACATCAGAGAAAAGCACGAGCCAGTTAAAGATGCATTAGGACATAAAAAGTGATAGTGAAAACCAAATACATGCTGCTTTAACAACACTGCAACAACCTACCCAGTGCATCCCCATCCTTCAGTTGGTTTTCAGCAGTCTTTGGAAGACTTTTATCTTTCTGCCACTCTGATTTAAGACACAGTGTTACTTAAAACCCTCCAACAGTCAACTAAATGTCAAAGGATTAAAAAAAATTTCCGTCAGTCTCTGCTTTTTATAAAAATATATCAATTTAATAACTTGGTTTAAGGAAAAACAGAATGATCATGTTAAAATACTGCCAAATTTATAAACTTTGACAGTCCCACATACTGAGATGAACAGGCAAATCTCTTTAATAAGAAATAAAATACATTTTCTCCCTGCGTTCATTGAAATAAAAAGACAGACACATCTGTCCCAAATTTCTGTTAAGGAACAGAATGGCTGCTAGTAACTAGAAAATAGTGCCTTTCTGATGGCTTACCTCAAGATAAATTTACAGCTTCACTGTAACAGTATCAAAATTCAAAATGTAATCAGTTCAAGTAGAATGAGATCAAACATTTCTGTCCACATTAACTCTTTGATGTCACGATTCAATATCTCACAATGAAAGATGTGTATGTAAAATGCAGGAAAATTTATGTGAGTTCTTGCTGGTCTCAAAAGTCAAAAAATCTACGAGGTCTGTTACATGGGGCTTGTGCATTCCCCTAGAAATGTGTGGTGGGCACTGAAGGTTACACTACAACAGGAGTTCCAGATTTCCATGGTTTTTGAGAGATGCCTTTCTTACAGTTGGCAAGACCTCACAACCTTGTTGTCCAGTAGCTGCTTAGAAACCTAAAACAACAGAGATAAAAAAAATCCCAGGAATACTTTAGTGCAAGCTTTAGTGCAGCTAGAGTACAAAACCATTTCAAACAATGATTTTGTCATCTTACCTCAGGGGAGGGATAGTCCACTCTCACCCCAAAACAGCACAGAAAATGGAAAACAATAATTGCAGCTTTACAAAAGAAAACGGGCACATTTTTCAAGGCAGAGAACAGTCTTCCTTCTCTATCACAACAGGTAGAGTTGTTACACAAAGTCTCCCTGCATCTCCAGAAGGAGGGATTTATGTAGTGTGCTAAATCACATGGAAACCCCTTCTTTACGAATTTCTGCTCTCCTACCAGACCAGACATTTCTTCTTGATCTAAAGCCTTTGGTGCTGTGTTTCCTTTATGCTTCTTAGATGGCACCAAGGGGATACCAAGAACAAATGTCAAGGAATTTCCTTGTTTATGAAGCTAGAATCAGATCATGCAAGCCAAACAGGCATATAAGCAGTTGTTTGGTTAACGGTGGCATTCCCTCTTTGGGGAAAGAACATGGACTGGTTTTGGATTTTGGAGACCTGAGCATTAAGAACCTGAACTTTAAGAAAAATTTTAAAAATTGAAGGGAGCAAAGGTGTGCCAATACCTAGCTCCATGGTGAACCTTCCTAATGAGAACAAGGATGGGGTTTATTGGGGGTAAATAAGGGTCAGTTAAAGGGGCTACAGCTCCCCATTAACACTGCTTGACGAGGCCCTTGTTTGTGGGTTGACAGGACCCAGGTGCAGCTGCCCAGCGATGCTGGGCTGCACAGACCCTGGCACCCATTCAGCTTGTGCTGGCCAAAGAGTGCTTTTCTGGTCTAGCCTGAAACAGTTCTGCAAACAAGGCAATCTGTATGAGCAAAAAATCACTTGATGCCAGTATAAGCTGTGTTTCCCTGAAAGCTTTTGCCAGTGTGAAGTGTTCTTAAAAACTGTAAAAATAAAACCCCCAGAATGTCACACCCTTGGCTGGCATTGGCATGTGTGCAGACGTTTTAAAGATATCATTGGCCCAGGTTTGCTTTTGCTGGATAGGACTGTACCAATGTAATTGAAGAATGTTATGTTAATAATAAATGTCATGTTTATTAACATATTTAAGAACATTAATAAACGGGAAGCTGTCAAACTGGTGTTACCCTAAGCAAAGACCATAATAACACTAAGTGGTACCTCTAGGGGACTACATAAAAACAAGAACCTTTCTTCTCACAGAGGTGAATACTGAAAAATAAAACAATGTCTCTCCTACCTTTGTGAACAGCAACCTTTTAGATAGGGAAGGTTACTTGGGCAGAGTCTAGAACATACAGTGAAAGCAGGAAAAGAAAAATAAATTAGCTTGTTCTATAACAGGTCAAGATCTCTGGTTTTCCAAAGGCTTTCTTTTGCTAATAAAAGTGCTTTTCTGTCTATGAAACAGAGGTAGTGTGTGTACTTGTAGAAGGATCTAAAGTGATTTAACCTGCCACGGTGAAATGAAGACTTTCATGACAGAATCCCAGAGGAAACATTAGTTGCTCTGAATATCCCTGGGATGAAGCATGTGTCCTCCAGGGGATAGACATGCCAGACTCTGCATCTGCCCAAGGAGTCTGAATACAAATCCTTCAAAACTAAAATTAAAAAGCAATTACCTGAATAAGGGTCACAGAATCCATTACTTTGTAGATAGGAATTATTAGAACAAGAGAATGTTAGACAGATACGACAAGTATGACCTGCCCTAATCCAGCTAAACCACAGCTGCATATAAAAAAGGACTGCAGAGCTCCCTGGTTTCCAGAGCATTGCTCTCACTGGGGTGTAGCATTGCTCTACAGCACACAACTCTATTCCAAAGTGACCACTTGCCTCCTTCAGAACTGACTTATACCAGGGACTATAAACTGGAGAGTTGGGATTCAGAATAGACCATTTGCCTCACTGCAGTTAAGGATTGGAAAGGGGAGGATTTAAACATATTTTAGCACCACTTTTTTTTCCTATTCAGCATGTAATTTTTTCCTTAATTACTTGCAGGTTAGGAGGACATTTGGACCTGACCAGCCAAAGCTCCTATTTCCAAGTCAAGCCTGGAAGTCAGTAGGATTACTCACCAATTTGAGAGTTTGAAGGAGAAAAGAGAGGCAAGGTTTGTAGGGAGAGGTAATGTATTTTATGAAGAAAACTTGTATTACAGCTCTTATGGACACAAATCCTATTTGTGAGCCCTGTCAAAAGGTTTCATTTCTGGTGCAGATGAATTACTTGGTTCACACCTTCTGTTGCCTTGAAACACCTCAGGGCCAGTTTCCTCCCATTTTGAGGCACTTGGCTGTTGTGCCTTTTCCCACAGCCTCCTCAGTGAGATCTGAACTGCTCTAAACTGTATCTATCTTTTTTTTTTTCCCAGGGCACCTGAGGCACCTTCTGAATTACGTGCCTATAATTCAGGGGGATTTAGGACACCTGACGTGTCATGTAATGTTACACAATTACATCCCAGATCCCTACTTTCAACATCTAAAATCCAGCAGCCCTAGATGAGGTGATTTCAGGTTGAGTTTCTTTGTGGTTCCATTATGCCTTTTTGGACAATGTTTAGCTGCAACATAAAGTAAATTTAAAAAAAAAAAAAAAAAAAAAAAAAAGAAAGAACAAACTGGCTCTAAATTCTGTATATACTCAATCCTCTAATCCACCTCCACATAATCTGTTCCTTCACCCAGCCCGTGGTGTAGGTGTGTAGTTCAGACCTGATGACTGAATGTTATGATGTGAACACCCACACAGCAGCAGCAGACGAAGCCAGGATGAAGTTCTTCATTCTGCACAGCAGTCGAGTTCCAGCATCCTTGCTCCCCTCTGCACCCTTTCACCCCATCTCTGCTCCCTTCTTCAGCACACTGCAGTGCCAGGGTATTGGTTTCTACAGACCAGGCTGCTGTCTGTGCTCCACTCCCTGCTCTGAATCTGCTTCAGAAAGATGGAAAAAAAAATATATTTGCAGTTGATGTCACCAGAGCAGTGGGATCCGAGCTTTACAGGTGAGAGTGGAAAATATGATGTGCTCTGCTTCAGATTGTGCAAACCCGTGACTGATGGTTAGTTTTTGGGAAGGTGACCAAGAGAAGAAGAGGGCAAGGATAAGGATTTCAATTGCATGTTCCCCAGATAATCCTCTGCATTTGACATATGAATTCTTCATGTTGTTCAGCCCCTGTTGGGGTGATTGAAACCCTATGAGAAGTTACATTGGCATAACAGCTACTCTTACAATATATATACATAGGTATATTCCCATTTCTTGCTTTCAAGAGAAAATCATGCCTTTTACTTGAATATAGCACACATTCTTTGTTCCTTCCTCCCTCCATATATATTATTTATGCTGGAACTACAGCTTTGAACCCAAATGTCTTTTACTCATTTGTAGTTGTCAGCTTTTCCAATATGCGCCGAATGCAGAGTTCCTGAAAAACAAAGGACTGGTGAACAAGTGCTACTGCCTGCCAATAAAGTAAATAAGGTTTCTTGTTCTACAGAAACTTAATGGGAAGTTTTCTGAATGTTTTTTAACATTCAGAAATTAACAACAACTTCCACCCACTCAAATATCAATTGAACAAATTGGCTGAAAGCTTCAGATTCTTACATAAGTCTACTTTAATATTAAGAAATGATGTACTAAGGTTCAGTCCCTAGCAGGAGGCAGCTTAAGAAATGGAGAAGTAGCAAAAGGGAGCTTAGAAAAAACAATGTCAGCAAGATACAGGACAATACCTCCCACGGATGTTATTTGTCTAAAGAAAACCCTTCTAGTTTAGAAATCTAAGCAAAAATTGTTACCAAATGTCACATTAGCTCATTCCAAAATCTTTTTCATCAGCTCAGAACCTTTTCATATTGCTGGGACTGAGCAGGTGCATAATAAGGTATAATTTTCTTATGAAACAGCTCATAAGTATAAAATATTCTGGTTTAGCTGTTATCAGACATATTTTTCTAGGTGTCCATAATGGCAAAACTAGCTTAGGCCATTCACATCATTAAAGCTTTGGAGCTGACCAGGCTTAATACACAGGCTCCATGAGACCATAAAGAAAATGTCTGCAAGCAAATTCCTTTCAAGAAAGAATCAAAACTCTATATGAAAGGTAATTTCAACATCACTGGCCTAACAAAGTAACAACAATTTAAGAATAAAGGATAGATTGCTTTTCTCTCTGGACCTAGTAGCATCAGTGTGATTTCTTAGGCAAGACAGAGGGACTTGGAGCAAGACTCTATGTGCACTAAGGAAAGAACAAATCAACCTGTGTTGTAAATGGGCTCTATTCTTACAGAAGCCAACCTCAGAGATTCCTTTTTGAGCTCTGGAGTAAAACCAAAGCAAATCAAGCTCCTGTGTAGGCAATTCTTAATCAGGCTGGCATATTATGTCCAAATACACACCACTGACCCAGAATCCCAGACAAATGTCCAAAGTGTTTCTATTCAGATAATATTTCCAAGCAGTAAAAAATAGTTTACTTTGTAGGAAACCTAGATGGATATTAGTCTGTTGTGGCTTTTTTTTTTTTGTTGGGGTTTTGGTTTGTTGGTTTTTTTTTAATGTAATAACACATCCTTGTTCTAAAATGTATGATCAAATCATGTAATGGTTGTAGTTTGTGCCAGCTTTCTGGATTAGTAAATCAAAATAATGAAATTGTGAAATATCTTCCCACCATCATGAAAACAAAAAAAAAAGGAGTTTTAGGGCTTTCCTAAGCATTTACAGTGATGAGCTTGCCAATCAATTCTTGTTGTGTAGTGAGCAGAAAAGAACTAATTATGTGAGTTATTATTTTTTTTTTTATTTCAGAACAAAGAACATATAATAATTGCTGATCCTGGAAACTTAAATATAGAATATGCTATAATCCAGAGTTCATTATGTCTTGAGGGACTGGTAATAATAATAATAAGTCATTATGCAGTCCCAATGAGCTTCATATCTAGAAGGTAAATACTTAAAAGCCATGTTGCATCAGCAAATCCAGAGGCAGGAATAGAGATTATTATGGTTTTAGGTGAGGGAACATTATAATTCTTGTTTTTAAATCAGCTTTAAATCTGATTGCAGAAGAGCTTGATTTCAAAAGGGAGATTTGGTGTTCAACAACATGGGAAGGACTTGTATTTCAGATGCTTTCTACCCCTTGTCTGTTGGTATTCCACTGTAAAAAAAAAAAAAAAAAAAAAAAAAAAAAGCCTGAAAATCATTAAGAATCAAACAAACTGAAGTTAAAGGCTTTGATCATGTAGTGGAAATAGGAAGCAGATAAGTGTGCAATGTTTTCCTTTATTGCTTTGCCCTCAGACCAGGATGACTGAAATGTAAAGTCATTGTTAGCTGATTTTTTTTTTGTTTACACTTTATACCTATAAGATTTCAATCATCTCAGTTCAGTTCTTCATGCAGAAGGACCCTTGCAAAAGAGCAACTAGAAAACAGCCCTTGTTTTTGACAAGCTAAGTTATTTAATGATCCCTTTATCCTTATAGCAATGAATATCAACTGAGCCATAACTCCACATCAGTAATAACATATATTCTATATTATATAACTCTAGTTACAGAGACTAACTAAAGTTACTCCCTAACTGTTGTAAATATATTATTGGTAACCAATCAAGGGTTGCAGTGGGGTGTTCTGCCTCGTGAAGGGCCAGGCTACCTGTGCTTTTCTTTGAGATTGAAATGTCACAAGCCTTGTTCAGGAAAAGGAAAGGAGAGATGCTTTGGGGAATGCTGGATTTACTTCTTGTAGGTGTCAGTGTTTTCACAGTCCTGCTCCAAATAAGACAGAGGATTTCCATCATGCGCTGCCCATGTTCCAGCTACATATGCTAGCTATTGGACTACATGAGAAAGGGACTAGTGGAAGATTTACTTTATGAAATACAAATTTTGTTAAGAATGAAACCTCTAGAGATGACTTTGCTATCAGTTGTGTTCCTGAATGGCTGCCAGGCCTGACTGCTGTGAGGACTTTCATTAAAATGCTGCCTCTCCACAAATACCGGGAGTAGCACAGGTCACAGAATCTATTAGTCACCATAAATATAATATAAGGCTGATATATCTATAGTATTTCTATAATGCTTGATGTTGGCTATAAGTTGCTTTCTGGATTTAGCAGTGATGTGTGACAAAGAGTGACTTGACATATTATTGATAGGAGCCTGGTCCTGCAGCAAGGCACTCTTAGGCAAACGATCTGTTAAACTAAGGGTAGAAAAAAACAAGAAGATGAGAAAAACATCCTAAAGAAGCCCCCAAATTGAGGGAAAGGTAACAGCTGGATTAATGTTCAACTGCTTCATTTTGGGGTTTGCCATGAATAATTAAGTGTAATTAATAGTGCCCCGAAGATAGGATCAAACAGACTTTGGGTGTGGTGCTTAATCCTTCCTGAGTTGGAGAGTAAGGCCAACAGCCTATAATGGATTTAACTAATTCTCTTAATTGCAGCTTCATTTGCCTGATCTTTCTAAATGGTATTAATGTAGTGATTTGCAGAATAAGCACATGGAAAAGACTTACCAAAATCACGTTAGGATCTCAAAGATATTTTTCTCTTCTTCAATTTTTTTTTCAGTGGAAGAAGACATTTCATTGACAATGCAAATTCTATTAATTTGGCTAAGCATTCACACTCTTTGTTGATATAATAATTTTAAATGTCATTAACAAATTCAACCTTTAGAATCCATGTTGGCAATGACAAATTCTTCAAGTCTCCTAATTAGTTATTTATAGATTAAACATTTTGTAAAAGGCAAAACTGCAGCATTTCACACTCACTTCTGTGCTTGGTACTGAAGCACGGCTCAGATTTCTGTGTTTCACAGAAACACTCAAAAGAAACACCTCCTGTGTGTTGGCAGCCACACTGGGAGACAACAAAGCAATCACATTTCAATATACCCCTTTGCCTGGACAACAACAAAGCTGCACAAGAAGCCTTTAGCTCTGAGGAAATTCTAGCTAACTGGACTTGAAGCTGATTTCCTTGGGTTTTGCATATTAGATCTGTCTTCTTTGCTCCTACCACATGCCACCACTTAGGTGTTCAATTCCCTTCTCCAAGGAGCCTGCTAAGTTGAGCCCAGCAGAGCTAAAACAATGAAATCTTGAGAGGCAGACTACCACCAACAGGTTCCCTCCTTGGCACAAGGGAAAAGTTCTTCTCTGACAGATTCAATGGAAAAGAAGCCAATGAATTGCAGCTCACGTGGGAAGAAGTGAAGCTGAGTGAATGCTGTTGACTTGCCATAGGTGACTGATGGTACTAATTTTGACTCTGGAGACATTTTGACTTTGATCCCATCCATAAGTACTGCAAAAGTAACTTTTGTTCTCCTTGCTTGAACAACGGCAACATCATCTGTGTTTTACCCATGCAAATAAACTGCAAAGTTTCCACTGGTTCAGCAGTGCAGAACCTACCATCTAAGTGGAGTTCTGCCATGCCTTTAGCTCATGGGATGGATTCTTCTGTTTTTTAATTACAAACTAGAAATAAGATATATTAAAAAAAAACCTTAATCAAACAAGCGTAACATGGGCAGTCCAGCCATTCACATGGCAGTGCTGGCTTCATGTGGGTTCACACTGCTTGTTCTTTTCCTTCCAATAGTTTGCTGCCTTCAGTACTGTGTTTTGGCTTCAGTTGGGCTGTAAGTTATTAGGAAAGACTTTTTTTTCTTGCGCTGTGTTTGTACAGCATCAAGCACAGTGAGACTCCAAGGGCTTCTCGCCCTACTGTACTATTAATAATTAAGAACAGTCATTATTTTATTCCCATTATCAAATCAAAGAAATAATGCTGCTTCAAAGCTACATATGCTGTTGCAAGTAGCAAAGTGCTTGTGATACCCATGGCCCTTTTGCTGCTCTTAGCTAGCCACTAACTCACTTAATTTTGTGTAGTTTAGCACATTACAAGATTGTTCAAGAGTGCCATAAATGATGTCAGGCACCATCAGAAACCACTTCAGAAAATCATTGCCTGTAGCCAGATCAAAAGGTGAACACCTGGAAACTTGCAGTTCTGGGAAAGCAGAATAAATCTTTTTTTCTTTTTTTTTTTTTTCTTTTTTCTTTTTTTTTTCTTTTTTTTTTTTTTATTTCTCTTCCTCTTGGAGATTTGTTTCTTTTTGCCTTAAAGAATTTGAAAGGTTTATTTACAGCTTTTCAAATGACCCCTAATCTATTTAGAAAAACATAGCATGGCAAATTCATCTCGGGTGTAACGCCATTTGTTGACTTAAGCAGACTTGTGCCAGAAGGGAGCCTAGCCCGGGAGTTTTTCTGCAGAGAAAAACAAAGAATTTGAATACAACACTTAATTGGCTTGTGGAGTCCCATCACAGATTGTCCTGGAATATATCTATTAAAGGTAATTATTTTATTTTGGTAAGATTGTATCAGTAACTGAAACGCATGGTATTAGCTTAAAACCTTGCCTTGCTCCCCAGGCTTTGTTGCTTGAGGCTGATAATTTTCACAGCACCTGACAACATTTAAAGAGACATTGTATTATGTAGTTTAGTGAAATCTAAGACCATAAATAACTGGGAAAGTTGCTTACTCTGTCAGATATCATCAATATAATTAATTAAATAACCCATCAGATTCAACATTTGGAAAGTAATACAAAAATCTGTATATAATACAAACCTGTATATAATACAAAGTACTGCAGTACTGCAGAATTGAGAGACTTGCTGGAAGCCTGTTGCAAAGTCCATAAGTAATATTAAAAAAATGTCTGCTGTAGGTAATTTAATCAAAAGATAAGTGGGTTGTTAAAGCTTACAAATTGCTGGCATTCTTGTCTTGATTACATATTGATTCATTGAGTCTCCAACCATGAATACTTTTGTGAACATATAAATTCTAGAAAAAGAGTCTGGGGCAAAAACAGTCCCATCAAAATTGGTCACTGATGCTTTTCATGTGATACTGCACTAAATACAGAGCATAAATCTGGCTGTCTGAACTCTCTCCATGTGTTGTGTTTGGAGCAGGGGCACAGGGGGAACAGTGGAAGGATGCTGGGGGAAAAGATTGGCAGAAAGGAAAGAGACTAAACAGCAATCAAGGAGAAAATTAATAAAGGAGAAAGATAGAGAAAATTTCAAAAGTAGAAATAACCAAATGAGATTGGACACAGAAATGGGGTTAGAGCATCAATGGACAACCAACCCTTTTCCCTTCATGGCTGGTGAGTGGATACAGCAGTTTATAGTGTGAATCCTTCTTGTCCTGTCCCAGTCCTAATTAACAAACCAGTGATTAACTCACTAGAAAACTGGTGAGTAACTTGTATATGTTTTGGAAGAATCACTTGCTTTACTTTCATTCGGATGCTAATTGCATGGTTGTGTTTAGGGTAAGCTGGTTTTTGGCTTTCTCAAGAACAAAAAAAATCTGGAAAATCATAATTATTTCACTATTAATAAACTCACTTTAAAGAGTAGTATTTCATTTAGATTTGTAGAATATTTCTATACAGTCATAATATAGTTTAAGAATTTGTAGGAGAATCCTGAGGCCACAGAGCATGTGCAGACATTTATCAAGCTGAACTGACACTAAGAGGGAAATTTGTTTCAAAAATGAAAATTACCTTCCATGTCCAAGCAAACTGATTTTCAGAAAAAAATCCTAATAAAACGGAGTCTTTTAATGAGACATGCAAATGATTTTTCTTTTTAACAAACCCACTTCTTGCTAAAGAAGCTGGCTGGGTATGTGCACATGCATTGCTGCTAAAACCAATTGGCTTATGACATATGATAATAATACATATGCATTATTGGCAAATACATATGCTAATAATTCAGCCAGAGAATAATATGAAAGAAAAAAAAATAGTATTCTAGTAGAAGATCTGTTAGATACATCCAAAACACTGAGTTTATATACAAAAGAACAGTTTCCATCTTATGAAACAACAGCAGGTAATTTTAAAGCAAATAATAAAAATGGTATAAACCCCCAAACAATTATTTTGAGATAAAATAAATGAAATGCCTGAATTATTTCTGTATATATATCTGATCTAGTGTCATTGGGATTTTAAAATGGACTCATGAGAGCAAGAGCAAGCACTGTAGCAACGATGATATTATAGACTCTATTTTGATCTGGAATTACAAAATCTGAAAACTTTTGGGTTTGCTCTGATAAGCTCCCCTTCAAGAAGCACACTTACAGCCCTTGCTGTGGCTCCAAGTTACAAACGACAAACCTAATCTGAAGAGAAACATAAAAATGTTTGATGTTAACTGTAGCAACAGCTTTATTGTTTTACCTCTTAAACCTTTTAATAAAACAGATACTTGACACATAGGTTTTATTTTATTTTTATAATAGGTATTTCCCCCAAAAGTTGGAAGTGATAATTCTGAATAAAAAATATTTCTCAGGATTTGCCATATAGTTTGTACATATTAGTATTGCATAACAAATAGATGTTTAAAATATTTGTGCATAGAGGTCTTTCCTTGAACTTAAGCATAAGTTATCTAAACAGTTGAAAAAAGATTTATAGTTATGAAGAGGCCTATATGTCAAGCAAAGTTTTATGATATGTTCCATAATAAATTAACAATAAATGGATACAGGTGACTGTGGAATTTATGGCCTTTAATGTTTTAATGCTTCACTAAAGAAAAACCTATTATTAAGGTCCTAAAGGGTAATACAGGAATACCATCTACAAATTGTCAAATTAAATAGTTGTTGCCAGGTATTTGAACAGTGGAACATTTTGGCTTGGCCAGCAGCAGGAGTAGACAGCAAAGAAAGCAACAGAAAACTAGGTAATTTCAGAAGTACAAATGAAGATTTCACTCTGGTAACTATGCTTATCAGAAAAAAAAAAAACCAAAAAACAACAAAACCCCTGTAATTTTTACAGAAAAACTGTAATTATCCAGCTTAGATTTATCTAAGTTTGTTCCTAGGGCTCTGAATTACCCATAGGGTAAAGGGAGCAGAATTAATCCCACTGATGGCTAAAAGCTGGTGAGTGAAGCACTTGGCTGAAACCTATACAAATGTTTTTGTCCACATAAAAACTATTGCTTCAATCCAAGAAATAACACACTGTGGGAAAGAAGCAGATTTCAGTGTCCAAACAGTATGACCTGAGGTAACACTGGAAATTGCCCTAAAACACATTGGAACAAATGACAGACTACTGCAGATACCACTGAAGCTTTTCTGCTAACATCTCTTGAGTGGTTAAACCCCATCAAAAGATTTAAAAAATGGATAAATCTGATGAGATTCCAAAAGGAAGATAAACAAAACCTTTGAGTCAAAACAGAGGTTTGGTGGAGTAAATGGAGAGAGATTTATCTTTGCAGGGAAACCAGACCTGGCAGTAAGGAGTTAAGATCCCAAAGCCACTTGGCAGCACCTGCCTGCTCATGGGGAGCAGGCCCCCAGAGATGTAACACAGACCCAACCCAGCACTCAAGAAAAGACTGGGTCAAAATTACTTTTTAAGATTAGGCATATCCAAGCCATTAGCACACTGTCTGCACGTTAACACATCAGCACAGAGATAGGGCAAGGGGGAGGGGGAAAGAGTTATGCAGAAGTGCTTCGAGACTGCCATTGGGGCAGTTCATCTCTAAAAGGAAACACATGTTATCCAAGCCTATGCCTAATAGGGTTGGACAGTAATTAAAAAATATCTTTTATTTGGAGAGCTGGGTCTTGAAACTACCAGCTTGCACCATTAATCTTTTTGATCTACTGCAAAGATCTGCAGCAAGGGTCAGCGAGCAGGATCTCTGCCGTTGGTAGAGGGACGAGCATGCTGATGGGACAGTGAACTGCAAAACAGAAACTGCCCTTACCTACAGGTACCGACTGACAGCAGCCTCAGCTCCCACTCTGCTCTCCTATCACTGGGCTGCCATTAGTGAAGCACCTCAGAAACTACCAGCAGATCCTCAGAAATACGATTTAGGTGACACAGTCGCTCAAGGCAGGGGAATCGAATGGGAAGCGGGAGATGGGCTCAGGGAAATGTATCGTTGCCCTCAGGCTGCTTTGTTCTGCTGGTCAGAGATGAACGAGCAAAACCTGCTGCTAGGATGAAATCTTGAGATTTGTTCAAGACATTTAAACTCCCACATGAGAATTTGTAAAGTGGATTGTCTAAACTTCAAGCTATACATGTTAAATGTGCCATAAAGCAGCGAACCCAACTCGTCTGTCCCGTGGTACACACTTCCCTCCCCACATTTACACAGCTCTGCTCCATCAAATGGTTACACCAGTTGGATTTGCCCCAGCTGGGGAAGCCTTCTGGTCTAAAAAACATTGACATCTTCTACCAATAAAACTAAATCTGCAGAGGGGCTACTACTACCAGTATAACTAGGCAGTTTATGGTCAGGGGAAAAACTATCCAAAATCAGGGCAAATACCACCAAATACCAGTTTCCTAGTGGAGCCTGGAGGGCAGGGTTGTAGCCAGCCTCTGATATATCTCCGAAGATGTGTCAGTTTAAGCCCTGTTGTCATTCAATTAATCTCCAGCATAGCTTCACTTAAAGGAAGGAGCTCTCCACTCCAGGTAGTCAGGGTAATTGTTAATTAACCCATTAGTCTTGCTCACTTCACAGTTCTTTTCCTTTCTGTGCTCTTCTGTCATGACACCACTACAAGTTTTTGACAGGGCTAAGAATCTCTTTGGTTTGGGTTGGGTTTTTTTTTTCAGATTATGGGGTGGTTTTAAAAAGAATTTGATGGACACCTGTGATTTCATCTGGAAGTTGTTTTTATTCTCATGATGTGAAGAGCTAACTCCAGATCACCCTTCTGTCCATATGTCTATCAGATGTTTTAGCATTGTGCTGGGTAGGGTGTTTTAGGGTTTTTTTTTGAACTATGAACTATGAGGTTATCTAACCCTTAGAGAAAAGACTGCTGCAGGTGAGTTATAAAGCTGTCTGCTGACCAGATAAAACTCTGATGCTATGCTACAGGTATGACTGGTCCCAAGAGCCTTCTGCTGTGCTCTGTTCAGAAGGCCATCAGCATTCACTCCCCAGGGAAGGCTTCTTTTCCCTGAAGGAGCCCTACCAGTTACAGTAGAGTCAAATGTTATGGGAACTCTAAATAATTGCTATGTTTCCTTGGGTTTTTATTTGTAATTCATCACTCACCCTACAAATTTGGTATCACTGTAAAAGATAAATTATCAAACAAAGATCCTATGATTACTTCTTTGAATTCTTTCTGCCTCAGGATAGAACAAACTGAGAAGATTGTATGAGCAAAATATTAGTTTAGCTGGAGCAAGTGTCCCAAGATCTGTCTCTAGGGTATAATAGCACCTTTGTTTTGTCTCTGAAGTGCTTCCACTCAGGACAAACAGGGAAAAAACCACACTTTTTTTTTTTTTCTCCTCAGACAACAGAAGTTAGCAGACTTAGATCTAATTGTGATGCCTCTTAAGTTAATACTGGTTTTGTGACCAACTTCAGTAGCTGTGATGAAAATTCTTCATAGAGAAATAATCAGGAAAGGTCTGTTCACAAGAACACTCAGCTACTGGCAACAGGACAAGGAAAATAGCTCTTGTGTAAAGACATTTGATATCTTCTTCTAAATAAAAACTTAAAAAAAAATTAGGAGGAGACATTTGCTGGTTCAAGCCAACGTTTATTTCATTTATATATTTAGCTGGCATACTCGTTCAAATGAGACAAAAAAAATGCTACTACTTTACAACAGGTAGTGTTCTTCATTAGAACTACAGGCATCTAAAATACACTTTTCAGGCTATTCTGCCTCTATATACTATCTCATCATGATAAATCTTTAAACGTATAGCTATGTTTCTTAAGATTTCCAATGTATGGATATTTTAATGACATCAACAGTACTGTTTAAATGAGTATAAAGAAATAAAATTTATGGATTTCAGATGTTTCCAAGCTTAAAAGCAGACTGGAAAGTATGAAAGTGAGGAAGCATGAGGTATAATGAACTGCAATTGCTTTTCATTTGGGATTTTTGAACATGTTTTAAACCATTGGAATCTCTTCTTGCATTCAGATGTGTTTCAAAGAGTTTTAAAGATTTTATCTTCTTATAGATGCTGTGCATTGGGTATGCGTGTGAGCAAAAATCCTACTCCAGGAGGCTCCTGTTCCAGTTTGTAGGTCTACATCATAACCCAAATTCTGCAGCTGAGGTCCCTCCCTGTTATGTCCAGGACTGCTCATTCTCATAACACTTTGTGTGAGGCACTGATTCGAGGACTAAAATGGTATCAGTGACCTCTGAGGACTACAGATGGGAAGAAGGGGTGCTGACCTTGAGCTGCTGCTTGGAGATTGGACTGCAGGGGCAGGTGGTGTTTTCAGTATTGCTTGTCATGTCCTGCAAAATATGCTTGCTCTTCTGCCTGAGCAGAGTGTACTGAGCTAAAAACCACTGCATGCTGAGGTGAATAAAGATACAGGAGGTGTGTGGCCTTCATGCCTAGGCTGCTGGAACCACTGTCAGAGTAACTTGGACAGGAGGGAAAGGGGAGCTTCTAGACACACAGGTGAAGTGAGCTGGATGCAGGAAAGATTAAAAATGGAGATTGAAAGAGTGCAAGACAGATCTATGTACAAGTAAAGATAAAGAAATTAAGATGGGGATTTTTCTTCTAGAAACAAGACAGGGCTACACAAAATCAGAAGATGTTAAGCCTACCAGAAGGAAATTGTTTGCAAGATTAAGATGCTGAGATACAGGAGTGTTTGAAAGAGTTGCTGTACATGTACCATACTGATGAAAAAGAAACAAGAAAAACAACAACAAAAAAAGTTTTTGTCAGTTAATATGATTTTAGACATTTTGGGAATTACTGTAGAGTCTGAACAGCGAAAAAAAAAAGTCTTTTGATGTTAGAAAAAGGAAAAATAAAATAGGATAGAGAAGTGAATGAGTCAGCCTCAAAATCTGTGATGTTGATATTTTCTATATGCTCAGTAGGGGCTTCCTAAAGAATAGAGTGTCTTCTGATGATGAAACAGAAACAGGCAAGAAAAGCACCAGTAGCTACAACTGTATCTCCATAAAGCTTGAAGGTACACTTGGATATACAGCTTCCCTGTGAAGCAACAGGGAAGTCTGGGTTACTGTCTGATTTCCTGGGTTAATTTATTTATTATCTATTTTTTTCATGTTATGTGATGGGGGAGTATGGTTTTTTTTTCCTTTTTCTTTCCTGAAAGTATGCAAAAATATGAGTTTTGTATCCAAATATATTTCTGATTTCTACAGTGATTTATGTAACAGCCAAGTTCAGGGCTGTTTCTCTTTTGTTGCTTTCTCTGACAATATCTCCCTGACTTTTTTTTTTTTCCTTGTTTATTTCAACTCAAGAGGGACTTAGAAAAAAAATAAAAAGTGGAAGTTATGCTAATGAAATTCTCTGTTTCCCTTTTAAAGATACAAGCATAATCTTTCACTAAAATGCTCATTGCAAACTCAATCATGCAGAATAAACATTCAAAATTATTCTCACTCAAAAATAAAACAAATTCATAAAACTCTCAGAACACAGCTTTATATAGCAGCAGAGAATACCACACCTTGAGCTCAATAGTCAAGCTCAAATATCAACCTGAAACTCCACCACCAAAGATGCTGTGTGGTGAACCCAGCCCAAGATTTTGTCTGTTGATGCACTTTAATATAAACATCCCCACTGGGGCTGGGAGAATGTAACGATAGCAGAGTCACCTCTCTAGGAACTAACCCGACTGCAACCTGCCTGCAGTTGGATGTCTGGTTCTGGTTTGATTTCTACAAGCTAAAGGTAAACTATATATTCTTGCTCTCTGTCATTTGACAGAAGAATGTGCTCAGCCCCCTAACATTTGCACTGCCTGTCTTGCTGCCATCGTTAAGAGAACCTACTGCCTTGTAAAAATGTAACTACACGTGTTTCATAAAAATCGATATAAAAATAACAACACCAGGGTACTTACATCTTTCTGGTACGATTGAATTTTGAAACAAGCATCTCTGGTTCTTCCTCCTGCAAATGGATCACATTACATTTCACTAGGTAATAAAGTGTGGTACAATAGCCTGCCCAATCTGTTTTCATCTTGTCTTGTACAAAGTCTCAGATATACTTACTCATTATTCAACCTAATGGGCCTGCATTTGGCATATATTGAATGTTAGCGCTCTCCTTGGAAGTTGCAGAGGTTAACTGCTCCTAACAGTCTCTTTCCTTCCTTTCTGGGCATGTTTTCACCATGAATAATAGAAACAAGAGGGCTGAATGTCATAATACCCTAGATTTAAGGTGTTGGTACAAATCACAGCAATGAAATAATGGTAGCAATTTTTATTTTTTTTTGTCCTAATCCCTGGTCATCCCAAAGGAACCTAGTCCATACCTGGAAATATTTTTAATGTATCAGGAAAAGAATGTGCTGCTGCCAAAACACTGGCAGAATAGAAGGTCCATGTTCATATGCATTGTTATCAGTCTTTATTCACTTAATTGGTAGGGTTGTGTGATTGTGGCTATGAATGAGAAAAAAAACTGCTCTCAGAAGCTGAACAGGAGATGCTACACCCTTCATTTGATTATTTCAGAGGAGGAAAGAAAAATCTTTCTAAATACAAATGACCTAATTTAATGTTAACTCTGAGCTAAATCATGGTCATTGTAGTCTTCTAAGTGGTTCTGCTGCAACAAGTTAAGAACAAAATTACTTTTTGAAAACAGAGGTTTGAAAAATATTTGTCTGTAATTCCTAGGCTCTTTAGAGAGGAATTACACAAATCGCTAATCACACACAAAAATGAGTAAACTGTTGATACAGTTGAAGTGTTTTCTTTGCGCTCATTTTGTGCTATAATATTTTTTCTGGTCCCTGCACTCAAAGTAGATACATCACATTTTGATGTAGTTAGGCTCTTTTCAAGGTGTGAAATTGGTAAGTACTAACACCAAAGGAAAAAAAAATCTTTTAATACTGTGCTGTGCCACTTGAAGCAGTATTACCCTTTGGCTTCAAGCCAGCAAACTCCAGTGAGAACTATTTTATAGCACATGACTATAATAAAAGATATTTAAACATGGCCTAACAATGGATTAAACTAGTAAGACATAGTTTGTGTTAGATCCCAAGGATGAATATAAAAAATAGAGGCAATAGTTTTGAAACAACAACCAGCAGTGCAAAGTTTATTTCTAATATAAACCAGACAGTCCCCCAAATAATTTGTGGTTTATTTAATTCTTACCGTTCATCTTGTGTTCTTTTGAGTAAGCTAAAGTAAGACACCCGCCTAAAAACACCAGATGGTTTAGATTTGGATTCTGGATCTCTAGTGAGCTGAAAAACTGTAATCTGCATCTGCAAGGGTGGGGAGTCATTTCTGTAAACAGGAAAAATAAGGATTTGGTGAGGAGGTGGGGAAGGCAGTTTATGAGAAGGTGCATTTTGGAGAAGAGACAAAAAACAACCTCACTAATATATTCTAATAAATCACCGTTTTGTCATTATCTGGTTATATTTGCACAAACATCAATTGCATGTGAGCCCTGAAAAATAATGTCTCATTGCCTTTAATATGCAGTGCAGTGTGCACCCATACAAAATCATTACTGTAACAAAACCAGCTGCGTGTAATAGAAAGCAAATGATTTACAATGTTACTATAAGAAACTACTTTATTTCATATTATCATAAAAAGAACAGCACTGAAAATTTGCATGACAAACACAAGAATCCAGGAAATTCCAAATCTAATTCATGTTTAGGTTTTAATAGGTATTAACTTACGGAGGTGAATTAAGAACATTTCTTGAAGAGTATTTTCAGAGAGTTTAGCTGCAATATTGGAACTTACATTTAATGAAATGCAAACTAGTCCAGTAGATTAAGAAAAAGCATAAGCCTTAAATAGTGGATTCACTGCTGGACCTACAAAAACGTACTTCTTTTATGACAATGCTATGGCATTGTCATAAAAGTTACAGTTTTCAACTATTGTGAAATCATAACAAATAAACATGAGCAGTTTCAAACCCATGTTCTGCTTGGTCCTACAGAGTAGTTGGGTCATTCATCTGATTTAGCAGATTATGAATGATCAGCTCCCAACTCATTCTCAGACAAGTCATGAAACAAGTCTCTGTTTCATGGTGGAAGGTAAGGCTAGTTTATGCAACTATCAAAGGAGATAACAGCTGTTACCAAAAAGGTGGCAGTTGTGTAAAACAAAAACTAAAGTCTTGAACAAATGAAGCTTTATAAGACCCAGGCAGGACTCAAACAAATGTTCAATGAAAGTCACTTTTATGGCTTTATTTTGGTTTATCGCAAGGCAGTAATA
Source organism: Ceyx melanurus (assembly GCA_024611195.1). NCBI lineage: Eukaryota > Metazoa > Chordata > Aves > Coraciiformes > Alcedinidae > Ceyx > Ceyx melanurus. Next base: position 190,775 of record JANHGL010001129.1, read on the forward strand.
AATGTGTCTCATTAAAAGCCAGTAAAAGAACACCACCTACACCACCAATTGCTGTAACTGCAGATATAGCAGATCTGGAATACTTACCTAAAGACTCTCATTTCCTAGCATTTAATGCTTCCCTGTCCATATAAACTAGCCTTCTATGGATTTAAAGACTGTTGGATGCTAAAAGCAGCAGCTGTTGCTGGGAAAACGACACTTTCAAAGCCCTGTCTCAAGGTGAAGTTAGAGGGAGGTTGAATGAATATGGAGCTCTCCTTGGCTACAAACAAAAAATTGCCAGAGGAGAACACACTAACAGAGAGACAAGCAATTCCCCCCTTCTGGCTACAGCATAACTGTTTTGCCTCAATTTTATTGCTCAGCGGGTCAAATTCATTCCTGGTGAAATGGCAGTTCCCATGGTGAAGCCACAAGAAAATTCTGAAACCTTCTGGCACCTGTCAAGAAATGGGGATGTGAAAGTGGGGGATGGAACTGGCATGTAGAAGCTGGGATTAAGGGTGGGAGCCACCACATAAAAGGTTATTCTTGTTCTAGTTGTTAGAACTTTTTTATTGCGTAGAATTTACATACATGCTTATTAAGTGGTTTAAAAAAGAAGCCTGACAGATATTAAACAGCATGCCACACTCTTTATGCTGCTGCCATACAGATGTGTCCAAAGCATAAACAGACTTAACAGTCAGCACTTGGTTGCTCTATGGGAGAGTATCTCTGTAGTAAATTTCTCAAAACTTTTCAGGACAATTAACTTGAGAATTGGAAACTTTTTTCTTTTTTTTTTTTTCCTCCAGATTTAATCCTTTGCTTGATCTCTCACTGCTTTCCAATTATGCAGGGAAAATATATAGCAAGTGTTTTAATACCCTAGATTGAATTTCCTAAACCTAAGCTAGCAGCAGAATTACTGGGCCAGGGATTCTGGCACAAGAAGTACAGCTGTGTGTGAGCTGGTGGGAAAACTACTGGAATATCATGACTAGTTTTGGTGTTCACACTTCAAAGAAGCCATGGAAAATTGAAAATAGATCTGAAAAGAATGATTTCAAGATCTGGAATATCTGCCTTGTAGGGATAGATGTATGCGGCCTAATCTGTTTACTTTATCAAAAGAAAGGTTAAGAGATTTGATCATGACAGATTAATACCTACATGTGGAGAAGATTTGTAATGGCTCTGTAATTTAGCATATAAAAATGAATCAAGATCTAGAAGCTAAAATGGTCAAATTCTGATTATGGCTAAAGCAGGCAAGATTAACAGTGAGGTTAATCAGTCAGCAGGAAAATTTGTACAGAAGGATCTTAGGTCCTTCATGCCAGAAAATTTTAAGTCAAGACTGAATGGCTCTTCAACATACAGAGACCTGTGAACTGGGCTGGGTGCAGAATTCTCAGGTGGGACATTCTGGCCAGGGCAAATTTGCTAATCATGGTGATCCCTATGACCAAGGATGTGCTGGGTCAGTCTTACTTTGTTGAACTAGCTGGCAAAATCAACACTGGTGTATGAACCACAATAAAACCTACACCTCAAATAGTTCCTTCTTCATAGCAACGCTGATGCTCTGGGAAGACCTGTCACCTGTGCTTGTCTTGGTGCTCAGATCCCTCTCTCCTTCCCAATGCCCTTCATGCCCAGACTTTCTGCAGATAACATAAAAATGCAGCCAGGTCATCTGCTTTCTGGAATCACACTGGAGTCACACACAACCCAACAGTTCTAATCTTTGTTCTACTTCACTATCTCTTTTCTCTCACAGACTAATAAATTCCAGGCTTGCCACTGGATAGAAAAGTCTGGAAAGATGTCTGCTTTCGGGAACATATTACGGATTTTAAAATGTTGAAGTGAATTTCTGTTTCTGTGGTTCTGTGTGTAATTTCAGGGATGAGCCTGAAAGGTGCTATCTTTACTAGGGTGATATTTAAGTTAGTACTTAGAAACTGCCTGTGAGTTTTGCTGAGTAAAAGTTATTTGCACAGTAATGTTAGTCTTGTGCTCTTTAGTCAGCACTCTCTAGGCATTATCATGCTGCTCAAACCCAGCAATGGTGCAATTATTGCCTTAACTAAACATTTCTATGACCTCTTGATATTGTCAATAGGGCTGGAAGACCCACATAGGGGCAGGACACAGTACAAAAGATCCTGAGATAAATTAATCAGCAAGAACATCTGATTGCTGAAGTGAAGCATTTAATTATATAGCCTTTTCTATCACTGTAAATGAAGGTGGACATGATGGTGCAGTAGTATGGGGGAGAGAAAAAAAATGAGATTGAGCAGCAGCAAAGAAACAAAGGAGAAGCTGAAGGAAAACAAAATATGGAGATGATTTAAAATCCCCTATGAGACCTGTGCCTGCTAATGCATTTTTTCAAATTATTATGACTTACATAAAATACATTCAGACATCTTCTTCTCATTAGAAATACTCAGTTGAAAAAGATATAACCAGTATCCCAGTGTGTTCCTCTAACATGAGCTTTTGAACCACAGCTCCGAAGTTGCATCCAGCACGGCTATGCCTTAATATCATATGCTGCTGGATGATGAGACAGATGTGTTCTCTATCTATGGACTATCGTATTTACTCCAACATCAGTGAGAGTGTTTCTAGAGGACAACTGCTGCTGTGTTAGCATGGTTTCTATTTTTCTATTGAGACTGATATGCTCCATCATTGATTTATCTTGCAGATGGCAGTGTCAGAAGAGCTGCTATAGAGAGATTTTACTGTTATGAACTACTTTTCACAATTAGATAGACAATGTTGTCCAACATCAAGGAAAAAAGAATTAAGCCATGACGATGCAGTAAAAACTCTAAAAAAAGTAAACATACCATTTTTACTCCACTCAAATGGATTTTTAGTCCATTCAGAGTTGTAGCTGAAAAAGCTCAGAGGGTGACATGGATATCCTAACACTTTTAGAGCCTTTTTAATGAGGTCCAACCAGAGACAGCTCCTGTGGCAAAATTCCACACCAATTCCTCTTTTAAAAGCAAGACAAAGAAGCATGAAGAGCAAAGCTATATATTCAACAAGAGATTGTAACACCAGGTAACTGTTTTCATTTTTATTTACTCAGACCCCCAAAAGAACTAAATCTAACTGCATCACTTTGCTTTCATGAGCAGATACATTTTCTGAGCAGAACTCTACACTCTACAGTGGTCAGGGACAGAGTGTTGGAAGAGTCTCGATCCATTTCTAGCATAGGCAAAAGGGCTTCAGAGCTGCAAATAATCAGAGGCTAAATTCTGCTTTCCATCACCCTGGAGAAAATTCAAAGTAATTACCCCACTGACTTCAGTGGAGTGATCCTAGATTTATATTACCGTAAATGACAGCAAAAATTGGACCCAATATAGACATAATTTATCTAAGGCCCTAAGTATAGTTGCACAATGCAATCTGTAAATAATGCCACTAATGCACATATGGCTAATTTACATCCCGACTATGAGAACATATCCAGTGCTGATTTCCAGGAAGCTTGAAGCACGAGGCAGTGCCAAAACAAATTTGCTGTATTCCCATAGCCCTCACAATCTTTCCAACTTTTGGTGTTGGGAAAAAGATGCACTACAGATATTATTGAAAAGTGAAATTTTATCTGTTATGTAATGAGGTATTAGATAATTCTTATAAAAAAGGCACAGAAGACTGTCAAGCAGCACTCCACGTCTACTCTGCAACCTCTCTCCTATCAATAAGTTGTTTTTATCTAATTTGTTTCTTACTGGGAGCAGAATTTTAGGAGCAGCTTGAGTTTTCTAAGAATAAACCATGCTTCAAAGAAAGGAGAGTTGTAAGTGACACTGGAGAAGAGTGCTTGGAGTACATACATTTAACGCACATGAAACTTAACTACAGCAATGTAATTTAGATTCCTTTTCTAATCACATATTTATATTAAGACCTTGCTGAAGCCAAATTGAAATTTATATTGCTATGAGGCAAAGATGATATAAAATCTGAATTATTCATCAACTCAGCAAGAGAGAAGAATTCTCCCAAAATACCAAATATTGTTCTCAGCTTTATATCAGCTCAGCAATGTGGGGTAAAGAGTGAGGAAAACCATGTCTTGGTTTACCAGGGATTGAAAAGAGACATGTTAATTCTAGGAGTAACAAATACACCCACCCATCTTCCTCCCTTCATAAAATATTTTCTGTTGTTATTTAATTAATTTTTTGTGTGTCCTAGAGGAAGAAGTGTTCTCCTGTTACCAACACACAGGAGGTGTTGAGGCCCTACAGTTAACTGCAGATTAATCACGGCTGACTCAGTGCTGCAGGTGGATTCCATTAGGCCCTTCAACAACAGAAGAGACAAGGGGTAGGCCTCTGCTAGAAGAAAATTCCTGGGAAGAAATTTTGGGGGCAGCTAAGCCTGGGAAAAAAAAAAAGTCTTGGGAATGAGCAGGAAGTTTGAATGTGTTGTTTTAGTTAAGACGACTAAACTTCAAGGAGGACTTTTCACTCTTTTTCAAGAAGCACACTATGCTTTTAGGTGAGTATTTTACCTGCATGCTGCAACTGCTAACAGTACAGGATGATGTAACTAAAACAATTTAATCTTCTTGCAAAAAAATTCCTTTTGTCTACTCTCATATGGCAGTCTGCTGATGCTGAATGTGTAGGCCCTATGAAGCACTATGATGCCCTAGAGAGAGGGAAAGGACTTCCATTACAAAGAACACTGTCTAGGATATATTTTTCTGGTATTTGCTGAGATTCTCCTTAAGAAAGTTAATAACTTTGGATAATACCTGAGGTAACGGTCTCTGAGATCCTTGGAGACCTATAAAGAGAGAATGCATGAGTTATTTAAAGTCAGGAGAAATACCTCTGAAGAAGAAGCCTCATTCTTGGACAATGATAAAAATATTATTTTTTAAAATATTTTTTTTTTAGTTCATTAGGAAAACAGAAAGAAGGTCATAATTTTGAAGGTGTTTGTTTCTGTTGCTAATGTGTCTTAGTTCTGACAAGCACAGAAAAGATTACACTCTGCAGAGATGTCAAAAATATCCTTGACTCTCCTTATGTCCATTTCCAATGCATAAAAGTTGTTTGTGACCTTCAAGCATTGGACATGTACTGAAGATAAGAAAAAAATGTGCATATTTAAACCTGAAAATAGACATCATACAGCCAATTTACATTTCTAATGTAACTCTGTAGTTTGAGCCCCTGTTTGTGCTTCTGTGATGTTTTTGAATGGGTTATTTCTCTAAAGGTCAGCTTGGAGGTTTCCATGAAATTTTTGGAGAGCCAATTTCAAAACTGAATCTAGCCCTTGGCAGTTAGTTTTGGAAGAACTGCACGTGACTGGTTGTGTCTGCCATGGAGGTTTTGCTGAAGGCACTGTGATCCCTACCAGGTCCAGGGCAGTTTAATGGACTTTCAGTATTCCTGAGGTACTCCATGGCTCTTTCAGGTAGAAATGCTGAGGGAGTTTGCATGCTGGGGATGCTTTGACAGAAAAGCAAAATGGTTTGCCTGCTTACGATTTGTGCAGAAGCTGCTGAGAGCAAGGTGTCTTCAGGTTTTTAAAAGATTGAGTTGAAATCTAACCCAGACAGCTGACTAACATCTTGAGGCACAGGCAGTTTGGGTCAAATCTATATGACTGGCAAGTTTAATTATACCATTCAATGACTGTTTTACAGCATTTAAGCCTCTTTGAACTTCACAATGGATGACAGTGTTGAAAGGCTGTGAAACAAGTTCAGCTACAAACGAACAAAAAAAGATGATGCTTCCAACACTCTTAGTGGTACCTGGTGTTTATTTGAATCCTGATATTACACTAAGTTCAACTGTATCTGTGACTCCAGGTATCTGGTTGAAAAGTGATGGATTTCTATGAGAGCAATGGACAACTGGAGAAGTGTCACCCCGACTGTTGAGGCCAAGGGCCTGTAAGGGCAGATATCTCCTTCTGAGGAGATGTTCCATCAGAATGAAAGTAAAATGTGAAAGACCAGAATAATGCCTTATCCAGGTTCAGAAAACCTTGAATAGTTTGGGTTACAAAATTTTGGTTCAGGACAGAAATGTGATGAATATTCATCTAGCTTTTAATATTTACATCAAAATACTTCCAGCTTGATTAATTCATCATAAACCAAGAGAGCAGACAAAAACAGTAGCTTGAGAAAAACCTTCCAATTCACAGTGGTGGGTTTGAGCCCAGCTATTTGATTTCTGCAATCAATTAATTCTAGCAAATTCCTGAAGAAGTCACTAATCGAAAAAATAATGACGGCTAAGATAAAGTTAACAGACAACAATGCTCAGTCTCAAAATTTGCATAGTCTCATCACCAGAAAATGTGCAATCTGGGCAGTTGAAACAGCTACTGAAAGAGTCAGCTGGGCAGAAAGCAGAAGCTTGTTACATGTCTAGACAAAACCAGCCTGTGCCCCACAGCTGCGTAACATTCAAAAGTCCATTTGAAACATCTCCTGAGATCTGCCAACAAAGAATTATTCAGCAAATAATTTCAAAGAAGAGATAGCATTTTTATAAAACAGAACAAAAATGCTTCTGACTTCATAAAGGGAAATCGGGGAGAAATTAAATCACCAAATTATCTTCTGCAGTTTACCACTGTAAGCACAACTGCTCTCATCCTCTTTAGCAACTACACGACTGGAAACGACAAGCAGAGGATGGAACTGTCTTAGCAGCACAGGCAAAAAGATTTTCTTGCATTTTCTTCTGCAAGGGCAGCCAGAATATCAAGCCTAATGTTTAATCAGATGTACTGTTGGCTCTGGAGGGAGAATTGAGAGGGTATTTCAAATTACTGAAATCCACCATAATTCTTGGAATTCCCTCTTTAAAAACAATGTAGATCTCCTGGGCCAGAAATGCCTGGAAGAACATGTAATAGAGATAGAGGGTACACATGAGGATTAAGGGTTTGTATTAAATACACCATAGATGCTGTTCTCTGATAAACAATAATTTTTTAAAACTCACTCTCATCACTGTATCATGTTTTCTATCCAAGTCACTCACTCTGAGGCTGTTCTATTGTGAGTTTTCCAGGTTTTGCTTTTGTTTCTTTTAGGGGATTTCAAAATGTTATTTGGGGTTTGTTATCAAAAGGAGCTTCCTTGAGTGTTCTATTGTGGTAAAAAGGAATTATCTCCGAGGATTGTTGGTAGCTCCTGTATTGTTCTCTGCCTTGTCCCTTTTCCCTGTCCTCCCACCACCTGTGTAGGGTTGGAGAAAGGCAGCTGGGAAAAGCAAGCCCAAATTTTTTGCTGCTGAAGAAAAATCCATCAAAGCTGGAACTTTTGGCCTCAGAAAACTGTTTCTACATTTCTGATTTTGCAGTATCTATCCTATGCTACTGGTGGCTGCTCCAGTGACCTTTCTCTTTGTATATAATGTTCCTCTCTTATGCTCTCTTATGCTGTTAGTGCACTTAGCTATTCCATCCCAGATAAACCCCTGAAAATAAATAAACTTGTGGGATTGAGACTCATTTCGATGACTTGAGCTAGCTAGAAGAATGATGACCTGGATCCACAAAAAGCTGTGAGTCCTTTTCACAGAGAAAGCATGAATTACAGATCTTGCCAAAACCCAAGCTAAGAAAAATTCTTCCTTTTACCCAAGAGACATATGAGTTTTAATTATCTCTTGCAGAGTCACAAAACTTTCCTTCTCTTGTATCTATTTTTGACTGCTTATTCTAATTAACAAAGAGACAGTGAAAACTGAATTTGTCCATCACTTCTGTCAGTTTCACAGTATCCTTCCCCATGTGAACTGTTGTTTGGTTAGTGCCCACTTCAAATTCAGGCAGAAAAAAATGGTTTCTCAAAGATTAGTCATCCTCATTAGCATTCCCACTGTACTGCTAAGGCAAAGTATTTAATATTAATGACCAGTGATGTTCCCGCACTGTTTGTCCTGCATCCACAGTGCTTGATCTCAACATGGGGAGAAAAAGCAAAAGAGAAGGAATGGAACAGTCTTGTAACCAAAATGGCACCTAGAAAACAAAATGGATTTTCTAATGTAATATTCACTAACTCATGGACAGCCATGAGCCAAACCTACAGCATGAGCAACCACTGAGCAGTGGCAGTGGTTTAGTAAGCAGCAATCTGAGTCATTTCTGGATTAATGCTCTAACATAGTGCCAGGGGACACTGTGTTGCTGCAGATATCATTATTTCTCTGAGAGGTTTTGTCATTTATATTGCACGTTACATTCAAGGAGATGACAATGTCCCTATTCCAAAGAGGACAAAATCAAAAGGCCGGATTGCAACTTGACCCTAGAGGGGTATAAGAGGGAATAAAAGATATCTGGTGCACCTTTGAGCAGAATTCACTGCAAGCACAGGGGTGGGGAGTTGAGAGGGCATCTCCCCAAAGCCTGCTCCACCAGCTGAGCAGAGAGGACAGGCATGAGAAAGGGAGAAAGGCTCTGCTGTCCTCACACTGTCAATAAGGAGGACTAGTAATCTGCTTGGTTTTGAAAGCAGGAGAGGCAGATCGGGTATTGTATTAATCTATCATATGCAGAGGTACACAAGTCTTTCCCACTTTCCCAGTTGAGCAGTGTGCACATGTGTTCCAGTCAGCCCCTGTTTAGAAAGCGACAATAACATAAATTATAGAATACCAATAAAAAGAGAAGGAAAAAATTACAAATCCTGCCTAAGAACTCATAAAAACTTTTCTTAAGAAACAGAATGCAAGACATGATGTTTGACTAAATTTCTGATTATTTAATGATAATTTTAGGCAGGCAGAATGTATTAAATACATTTTTTGTTCTCATTTGACAAGTGTACCATGCTTGGTTTCGATTTTGTGCAACGAAGAATATTCTATTCAAACAGAATTTGTATGTGGTAAAATTCATTTAAGAAATAATGTGACATACATATTTCTGCCTGGTTTCCATCAAGAACCCCGTGGCTTTCCCCATGGCCTAAATCTCCTGCAGAACGCTGTCACCATAATCCTTCCTGGCTCTTCCAGCTACTTTTTTCCCCAAGCACAGCAGTTCACCCTGGGAACTTCATTGACAACTCGTTGTGAAACATTTGGGAAGGACACCTGAGGACGTGGGACACTGGCAGCTGGAGAGTTGGGAAACGATTTTCACATGGTGGGGATGACGGTTTATTCCAAAGAACTGAAGTGTGGCCTTTACCATCTCACCAATACAAACCAAGGCAGATAACCAACCATAGCATTTGTAACTCTTCAAGAAATTAAAGTCCTCAATAATCCATTTACATGCTTTTGTCTAACTACGATCCCAAGATGTGTTCTAAAGTTATTTCCAACTGGACCATCTATTTTTCAACATCAACAAAAATCAGATCCTATGTGGAAGAGGAAGGAAGTGCCAGCGCTGTGTTAATTAGAGCATGCAGACAAATATTTTTTTCCAGTCAAAACTTAAGGGTCACTGAAGTAGTTAAGTTGCATATATAGATAACGTGAGCTGGGGCTCAGAGTAATGACTACATTTAGACTGGGGATCCCCAACCTTTTCTGACCCTGGATAATAACTCCATTAGCATTAAGCATTGTGGGCAGCATCATATTTTACTCTCCCTAATGGCCTTCAGCTTTAACTTTTTAATTTCCGGTAGGTCTCAGCAGTATGAGAAGGTCTCCCAAGTTTTTTGTTGCTCACTAACCCATGAGCTCTGGACTGGGTACTCATGAGTGAGGGGTGGTGGATGAAGTATTATCTGACTTGGCTGCTGATTTCCCTGCTTGTTACGGTTTGCAGAAGTGGGATATGTAGCCTTACAACCCTAATTGCGTGTGGCCTTCTTTTTTTATACAAAGTTAATACCTGTGACTCTGCTTACAGGTGCACATGTACATACACATGTAGCCTCCAGGTGTACCATCGACAAAATTATACATCCTCAAAACATCTGACAATTATTTTCACCTTCTCATTTAAATCCAACAGAACTGACAAGGCAGATGGAGGGGGTGAAAAATAATGAAGGACATTCCGAAGCTGTCTCAGATGGGCTGACTGAGAGCAACACAAGTTCTTAGCTGGCTCCATGGTTGCCCCCGGCCCTCTAATATTTTACGTTAAATAATAACGGTAATAACAACAACAATAGGTGTCTGTAAAAGTTCCTTCTTCCCCTCTACAAATAGAAATTGCGATGACTCTATTAACGAGTGGATCTCTGGCGGGAGGGGATCTCGCGGGCCCAGCTCTCCGTTATCCGCGGGGGGATCCCGGCCTCTCCCCGCCCTGCCCCTGGGCAGCACCGTCGGGCGGGTGGGGCCCGTCCGCGGCCGTGGCCGGTGTCCTCCCTCGGCAGCGCCTGCTCCGGGTGAGCGTTGGCGGCACGGCGGGGAAGGGAGCGAAGGAGAAGCGAGGCGGCCGGAGCAGAGCGGCGGGGAGGGGGCGAACCCTGCCCTCTGCCCTCTGACCGCCGCGGAGGCCGCCGCCGCCGCTGGCAGCATGGGGAAGGCGGAAGCGGCGGAGCCGGCCCGTCAGGCCGGGCGGCGGCGCGGGGGGAGCGCGGTGAGAGGCTGAGGCGAGCGAGGAGGGCAGCGCCGTGACGGCCGCGCCGGCCGCGGCAACCCAGCCCGGCCCGACACCTCCGCGGGGAGCGGGGCGGCGGCGAAATCCCCCCCGCGCTGCCCGCCGCCCTGCGGCACCGAGCTGTGAGGGGCAGGGGGAGGCCGCCGGCGCCCTGCGGGGCCGGGCCGCTCTGCGTTGAGGGGGCCGCGGCGCGCCGGGCCGGGCGGCGGAGGGGCCCTGCTCGGGGAATGCCCTGGGGGGCGGCGGGGAGCCCGGCCGGCGGCAGCGGCGGGAAGGGAGCGGTGCCGGCGGGCTAGGGAAGGCCACGGGCAAGCGGGGAGTGGTGGTGGTGCTGCGGGGGGACCCCGCGGCCCCCAGCCATGGAGCCGCAGATAGGGCTGCGTGGCGAGGGGGGAACCTGAGGAGTGGTGGGTGCCACCCGCGGCCAGGAGCGCCGGAGGAAGGACCGCGCCGAGCCCCTGACAGGTGTCTCCGCCGCAAGTGCCCTTACGCAGGAACTCGCAGACTTAGTGTTTGCTTTTCCTGCTGCGATCTTCAAAGATGATGTTGGCAGAGCAAGCCCAGAAGTGGTTCCCAACTCACGTGCAAGTTACAGTCCTTCAAGCCAAAGGTCTGAGGCCAAAAGGTAAAAATGGCAGCAACGATGCCTACACCATCATACAGCTGGGCAAGGAGAAGTACTCCACCTCGGTGGCTGAGAAGACCCTGGATCCCATCTGGAAAGAAGAGGCCTCCTTTGAGCTCCCTGGATTACTCATGCAGGAGAATCCAGAAAAATACATCCTGTACCTGATTGTCATGCACAGGTCACTGGTGGGACTGGACAAGTTTTTGGGACAGGTGGCGATAAGCCTGAATGATATATTTGAAGACAAGCAAAGACGGAAAACAGAGTAAGTGATGGCTGTTTGGTTTTATTTGTTTGTTTTTGTTATAATTTGTATTCCTTGTACTCTTGCACTTGTGGAGGATGGGAAGTTGTAGCCTTACTATCAGCGTACTTTAAAAGGAAACTGGGATGTTTCTGGCTTCTGTGGTGTGTTCAAAGCCCCTAACGTATACAGTTATGTCATTGTGGCCTGACCTCTTCCAGAGAGAAGTTTACTGTAATCACAGTGGTTGCCCTGCACAGGGAAGGACTGTCAGTAACATTAACATTTTCTGACAGGTTCTTGTGTGCAACATTAACTCATTACAGCCTGGTTTTCTAAAGATTTTGCCTCGTTCCGCACCAGGCCCCATACCCCTTCAACTCCTACCTCAGTTTGGACCATATATGAGACTTGGGTTCCCTTGAAGCCTGGTGCCGTTCTCATTAAAAATGTTTTCCTTCTGTTGCTGCAACCAAGCACCTTTATTTTCCATTTCTGTTTTGGTGGCCAGTGAACTGTGACTCAAGGAAGTGTTAGCACAGCAGCACAGTGCTTTTCTGACCCTGATTAATCTTAGGCTGTGATCCTGGAGGTTGCTCTTTAGAGCAGGCCTCAACAGAGAAGACTGAAGAGACATTTATTCTGTTCTATCATCCTTCATTACCTGTAGAAACTCTGGTCAAATAAAATTGTTGTTTGACAGTACATTTTGGCAAAAAAAATGAGGAAAAGTATCACAGCAGTTTATTAGGCTGAACTGGAAATGTATCAAAGTCTCTGTTTTAACTACATAAAGTAAAATTGTTACAGTTAGGACTTGGTTGCATGAAGGTATCTGGTACCAGTGCCATGTTTTCTCCAAAGGGAATGAGCTATAGGTGTAAGAATACTGTAGGAGTGTCTGTGACCACATGATTTGTGTTTGGTTTAGCTATGCTTTGTCCCACAGAACAGCATGGAGACCTCCAATGGCTATAGGCATAGTTAGTGACGTATGAGCACTGACAGATCTTTCTGCAGCAATTAAAAGGTTCCTGCCCTAGGTGCCTTTTCTCCTCAAGTGTCTCTTAAGTAGAGTAGAAAGGCTCTCGAAGTCTCTCCTGAATTTATAGTGTGATGTTTCTTGTCTTCTGTTAGTGATGGTAGGTCTATGATAAGATGCTGTGCATCAAGCAACTAAAAGGCTGGCATCGTTTGTCTGTCACTGACTGTGCTGGGAGGTGTGAATCTCCAGCAGAGTGGAGCTGGCAGTTGGGGACAGAAACCAGTACAGCAACACCAGCTGGGTCCCGTTGGTCAGACAACTGTATCTGCAGGAACCATATCAAAACCTGGACCTGCTTATGTGCAGTGGCTGAGGTTGAAGGAGCACCAAAGGCAAATCAGAGCTGTCTTTGCCCTGGTGTGGCTTGTTTGTTTGGGGTTTTTTTTTGTTGTTATGTAAATTTTTTTAGCAAAACGGTATGTTCACTAACCATACAATCGGAAAGAATGTGTCTGTGCAGAATCTCTTGTGGCTTCATGGTCTGAAGTATTATACTTTTTAATTGCTTCTCTTTTAAGGACAAACCAGTTATCTTGATGCAATGCATAGTAATACCTGTAGCCTTAGGGTCCTAATTTCTATTTACACTTGATTCAAGAAGTTTCTTTAGACATGCATCTTAAATATTCTTTAATCATCAGTTGTAATTATCTTGCAAGTCAGTAGGTAACTGCCTCAGTTTATACACTTAGCTGCTTTACAAAAAAAAAAAAGTGAATGAACAAAGTAGAACTGCTAACAACTGTAAAAACTTTGTAAATCTAGTTAGAAATATCTATTCAGAAACTGGAGGAAAATATGTAAATCATTCAGGTATTTGTGAGTAGCAAACCCACTTTTCCTTTTGATGAAACCACACACTTTTGCACCAGTTTTAGCAGAAGTAGTATCAGAGCCTTGCAGAATAAATGCAAACACTTGTTAAGTGTGGTAATTAACATAGTCCTGGTAAAACACTCAGATCTCTTCAGTATTTTTCTGTGAAGTGATGCAGTTAGCAGGGCTCTGTAGGTGTTTCTTTTTCTCCTTTCTTTTCTGTGAAGAATGAGGAGCTCACGCCACGTGGACAGTGCTCCCCTTGACCACTGCTGAAACAACCGGGGCTCCCCAGGGAAGCGGCACTTGGCCCGAGAGCTCTGCTGCAGAACATGGGGGCCTGTGGGGAAACCTGTACTAACAGCCCGAGTCCTATCTTCAGAAATGACTGAGATTTCAGATTGCAAATGTTATTAAAAGCCAATGGGTGTTGGGATTCTAGAGGCAAACGGCTCGACTTGTAGAGGTCCTGCTTTTGGCAGCACGGACTCACTTGATGACAATGTAAATTCTCATGTGATGTGAGACTCTGAAGTGCAGGTTCCTTCTGGAGGCTTTAGGTGCTTAGAAATCTAGAAAATGTCCTTTTGGAAACACACTTGTGAGAAAGTAATTCACGGTCCTTCAGCATTTAGATAGTTCTGGAGGGTTACTGTGGCTCTACTCACAAGCCTTTGTGGAATGCGGGTGTGTGTTGCTGTCTCCTTTAAGCGTTAGCTGGAGAAGTGGATGCAGTATTTGTACGTGTATGTGGGAGGAGGGCAAACTTCAAGAATATATGTGCAAATGCATTCTCAAACAAAACACTTTTTTTTTTTTTTTCTCCCTTTCATTAAATCCTTTTTGATATAAGATATGCCTGGTCCTATGTCGGCAGTAAACTAAGGGTAATATATTTGGACCCGAAGACCTTCAAGCCCTGAGTATGGTGTGGGAACTGAGACACCCAGTGCCTTTCAAGACCCAGTCCAATGTCTTTATTACCAAAGCATTCTGATGGTTGAAAGCTATATTCATTGTTTCAGAAACACTAATCTGTTTTATTAAGCAATGTTTTTACTTTCAAATATGTTCAACAGGCTTGTGGTGTTATTAAATCCAGAGTTATTTTCTTATGTTGATGTAACCTTAACATTTCTTGCTTTGTTTGGGGATGAATGAGATCCAGTTATTTGATGAAGTGTCTATTGGTAATATTTCTACTTTTTAATATATTTAATAGCTTCCTCTTTCCAACACAGCTGTACATATGGTGCTGTAAGAGACAGACTCAAGAGTCACCAGGGTATTGCAAAAAAGATATTTAATATTCTGCACAATGCTGAACCCTGTCAGCAATTCCCTAGTGCTTTTTTAGTAAGGAGGTACAAGAAGTGAAGGCTACCAACTGATTCTGAATTCCTAGGGAATGACTTCCACGTTGTTCAGAAACATGAAATTTTGCCTAATTTTTAAGAGATTATCTGTATTTCCTCCTCTGA
>JANHGL010001131.1:9653-29979 GCA_024611195.1 Ceyx melanurus
ATCATTTATTTTTTTTCATTTTTTTTAGAATAATATTTAAATTTAATTAAATTAAAATTTACCTGCTGCTTTTACTACTTTTAGTCAGACCTTCAGCCTTTTTATAATCGAGATGTTACATATGGAATTGTTTTAGGTCTATTACATTAGACACTTACATTGGTTTTCCATTATTGATTTCCACTGCATATAGTCAGATATTATATAAGTCAGATATTTCAGTGTTATTATCATTACTAATATTTAAATTGTCAGTATGCAGAAGTTTTTTATGCACCTGGGAGAGCATGGTAGTTATTATTGCAATGAGTGCAGTTATATAGGTGTACCTAGAGGCAATTTCAAATTGCCAATTAAATTCTGTGTAGCACATTTCTTATTGTCAAGGGAGTCATTAAACTGGACTTATGATTATCAGTTATTACAGATAATTCAGCCTTCCCCCTCTACTCAAAATCTCTACTTGTTTTTTTGTTGATTTTTGTGTTTTTCCTGGGGGTGGAGGGAAAATATGGCAGCATAATTTTTCTGAAATGTCACTCTGGCTAAGGCCATGTAATTTAAATGAATAATTATGAATAGCAGTGAAGTTTTCTTATTACAATTATCTGAAGTTGAATATTTCTTTCTAAACTGATCATTAATCATTTTATTTATGAATATTCAGACGATTGCTGAATATACATGCTTGACAGGCCTGAATTAAAATATAAATAATTGCATTTCATGTAGTTGCTGTTCACTGTATTTATGAGATTATGCGTGCTGTGCAGATAAATGGGGAGTCAATTATTATTGTTATATAATAAAGTGTATAATAGTTATTTTGCATTTCTTTCCGGAAAAAAGAAATGTGTTTCTGTTTTAGCATTTTTTTTTCCCCATTTCCACTTCATTTTTTCTTTACTCCAGATTTATGGTAATTTTGACTCTGAGTCATGGCTTTTCTCCTGTAAATCAGGATGCTTATCTAACTTTATTTCTGAAGGAAGAGGTGATTCATTGTTAGCACTTGGACTGCTGCCCATACTTAGATTGTTGACTATATGGTACAGCCCAGTGATCATTTTTTGCTTATGATTAGCAGGACAGCAAAGTGTCAATCCACATCCAAGGCCTTAGGACATTACAGTTGTAAAAAGAGAAATATTTTGAAGGTGCTGCTGGTTAGTCACCTCCTTTAATAAGATGTTCACACCAACCATTTATACTGTGGTTAACTGAATTTTTTTCCCATGTATATACTAAATGTGACCTTCATTTTGTGTACCAGACTTTAAGCACAGCAGTTCAGATGCTCTTAACTCTTCCCTGGTATCTCCATCACAGGGAAAACAGGGACTTCTACTAGGATTTATCATCGTTTCACTTGTGGACTGAGTTTGACATTATTTAGTTAAGAATTCGGACAAGTACTGGATGATATTTGTTTAGAACCTCAAAACTTAATACAGTGGGAACCCTCAATGAAGAACAAAGAAATAATGAAAGTAGAGTTCTGTGAAGTAGAACAGAGGTCTTGTGTTGTTTTGATGCACAATGAATTACAGGTGAAATCTCCATTTTAGAAAAGACTTTTGTGGAAACAAAACAAAACAAAACAGAACAAATATAAAATATTCCCCATTTGTACTGAATGTAATTTTTTTAATTATTATTTTTTTAATTATTATTTTAAAAATTATTTTAATTTTGATTCTAGGACTTGTTCTGTTTAAGAACTTGGGATTTATATTTTTTTTTTCTGGGAAGAAATTCCCACTGTTCTTACCCTTTCAGAAACATTGACAGTTTAACAATGTTTAACATTGTGTGCATGTATAAGCCTCTCTATATGGATAAATTTCTAGTATGTACATGTGTATATTACAGTAATTATACTTTTTTTTTTTTAATAAGACTATAATCTAATTTTTTTTCTCGGGCCACTAAACTGCTTAATGCAAACATTTAATATATTTAATGTATTTTACAAACACCAATCTTTTCCTATTTCTCACAGTTCATTATGGCAACAAGCATTACATACTAGTGTTCATTTTGACAGCTAGAAATAAGAGAATAGTGCTCTGCAAGAAGCTTCAGCCATTTGGTAATGAAAGCTACTTTCATTTTGCAGTGCAATTTAAACACCTGGTTTTCTATAGGGCAGGAAAAAAAAAAGCTTGCTTTTTAATGGGAGAAGTATTGGGTTTTGCCTTGATTTATCCAACTAAGTTTGCAGCAAGTATCTTAATATTCAGGAGTTGCTGTTTTTGGTGAGAACCACTCGACAAACAAGAGTTTTCTCAGTTACCCAACGTGTATTCGTGGCAGCCAGGGTTTCCCTCCAGGCAAAAATGGAGGTGAAATCCTCTTTTCGAAGGGCAATACAAAAAATTCTCCTGTTAAACAGAAATGCAAAAAACTCTTTTAATAAAAGACAGATTGCAAACGTTTGCCTAAGGTTATCACTCTGCTGAGCTGAGGCAGAGCAGCTGAAATTCCTGCATCATTTACGTCCCATAAGCAAGGCAAGGGCGAAAGCTGCAGGGAAAATATTCAATAGCATGGGAGCAAACATCTGTGGGGAAGAAAAAGCTGCATTTTAGTCACTGAATCTCTCAGAAAAAAAGAAAATAATAGTTCAGTAAAAGCCATCCTGAGCAAACCCTGGTCTGTGCCATGCCATAAATCCTTAAAGAGACAATCTCGACTGAAAGACAAAAAAAGATCAGTCCTAAAGTCCTCCACTTTCTGCTCCCTTTAAATGCTCTGGCTGGCGTTTAAAAGTGTACAAAACTTTAAGTTTTGTTCCTGGGATCTTTCCCTCTTTGTGTTTGCAAAGGTGGTTTCTGTTAGCCTGTTTCCTCTATGCTATCTGAGGCACCAAGCCTGCTGATATATATATTCATGTCCTTTATTGCAGCAAGTCTCCCATCAAAATCCCTCCCAGCAGGAAAGGTGAGCTCACATTTATGTGTTTGTAGGACCAGGGCCTAATTGTAGGGGAAATGGAAACTGCAGAGTCCTGTCCGTGGCACAAAATAAACAATTAAGAATATGGAGGGAAATATATTTCTTGAATACTTCAATTATAGGAATGCTAGATGCGATGTGTAACTTTAGTACAGAACAGACCCTTCAGAGAGGAATGTAATTTTCCAGGTCATAAGTATACAGTTTTAAGCAGAAATAACTATTAAAATTTAATATAAAATTAAAAAGGAATCGGGTTGTTTTCATTCTATATTTTCCTTTCTATGTAAAACTGTCCAGCTCTTTCGTTGTTTGCCATTGTGCTCCACTGGGACTTTGATTTTTGTTTCCCTGGTTCATGATCTTGTTTTGCATATTTAGCAGTTCTGATGATGGAACCTAAGATAAGTTCATTTAGAAAATGCTGTATTTATTAAGTCACATTTTATGGTGGCAAAGTAAGGCAGAATATTAAACAAAATAAAATTGCAACTCCTTATATATCCTTATTTAGTAAATTGGTCTTACTGAAGTAATTGAGAACTGGAAAATACATCAGATGCAATTGAGACATTTACTTGAAACTAAAAGCTTAAACTGCATTTAAAATTGGAAAAAAAACCCCAAAACCCAAACCTCAACAACCAAACAAATGTGCTTAAATCATCGACATGCTTTCAAAGATGCTATCAAGATGGAAAGTGGGATATTGGCATACATGACCATAATTGAAAAACCTGGTCCAGCCATGCACACTACCTTGATCTTGTGCTAAAATTTTAAGATAAAAGACTGCAAACCTGCTGTTGTCTTATAGAGACAGGTAAAGTCACAACACAAAACTCTGTCAGATTCAACATGAAAAAATGGAAATGAGAGTGGACTGAGCTGTTAAGTGAAAAATTATCTTTCATTCTGGGTATCCATGTGAGATAAAGATTGGGGAAAAGTGGATGTTTTGCTCTTACTACGTTTTTAGGCTTCAATTTCAGGGAAGTTATGAAGTTATCACTTAGTTGAGGGTGTTTATTTGTTTAGCCATTGATTTTCACAGAATTTGTAGAAAACTATTTCCTTTGAGACCTCTATCCCTCTGTCAAAGTTGGTTGAAGCTGACCAGGGAGTCAATTTGGATCCGTGGGCCCAGCATATTAAGGAGAAGATTAACAAGCTGATGGCCTCTTGTGAGACTAGTTTCCTAAGAAATATAGCTAAAATGTTTGATAATAGACAATCTATACCATTATATTTGATATCCCAGTGTTCAAAGGAGATGCTTTAGGCTAGAGTTACGTTCTTATGAAAGGATGATGAAGAAATAATCGTTGCACATTTTCACACAGTTCTGGTCATTTGTACAGCTTCATTCTTTAGGTTTAGGCCACTTTAGGGAACAAAACCAACTACAGAATGCTTATGCACATATAAGTTTTTCAAGCACAACATTTCCTCTCCTCTTCCTCAATATTTGATAAGGTGGTAGCATTTGAGAATAGCTATCAAAACACAATAAATCACACTTATCAAACAAATTAACACCTGAAGATATAAACATATTAACATAATAAAACTCTTGATTTAGAGACTGCCAATTCCCACAGATGTCCATAAAGTGGTTTGCAGACTTGCTTGGCAGCTTGGTTTTAAAGCTTCTTTATGGAGAGGGCTGAGGGGTGTGGGCAGTGGCCCCAGGTCCTGCTACTTAACCTGTTGCTTGGCCAGAAATAAACCATGTCAGTCTTGATTTTGTTCATATTTTGTTGCAGCCAGTATTTAAGTGTTCAGTCGATGACAAATAAACCTGTGTGTGAAACCCAATAGGTGGTATCTAAAGTACACTCAAATATGGTGAAATAAAGATTACCTTTGGAATGCAAAGCTTCAGCCTTAACTCTCATTTTAGGAAGTTCAGTGCATTCAACTGCAGTATTAAACACTTTAGTGCTGTAGGAATATTTTATTGACTTGATTTTTCTAGAAGGAGATCTGAGTTGTCCCACATTCAGCAGATGTACTGTAACAATACCTTAATGCTGACTCTGACAAACACTTCAGGAGCATTTTCCTGGAGATTACTGTGCTTTCAACACTGCCTCTTCCCTTAGAAACCTTGACAATTAAGAAGGAAATGTTTCTCCTTTTTTGGTAAATGTTAATATTTTTCTAATGATAATTAATATCAAATTAACCTTTTGTAATTTTTTTTTAGTGGTCTGATAGTTATATGTTCTGTATGAATATCTCTGTCAGGGAAACCCAGATTAAGAACCCATCTACCCCATAAGAGTAATTTAAACCCTATATTAAAGGTTTAGTATAGTTTGTTGGCTCTTGTGTCAAACACTGGATATGAATTTCACCAGAATATTTATAGATACATTCTTCCTTTGTATCACCATCTGCTCACCACCTCTGTTTCTCTAGCTGTGCTTCAGGGTCTGTACCAATGTCAGCGGAAGCTTTAAAACCTGCCATTAAAATAGCAACAACAGCAGAGATCTGCTGTTAAAATAATAGCAACAACATCCCTCTGTGGGGTGCTAGGGAACACATGACTATGGACAGGCCTGATCCAGCATTCCTTTCCTGCCCTGGGAGATTTTTGGGTCTGCCTCTGCTTGTGTACAGATAGATGGAAATGTGGAACTACTTTCTCCCATTGTCCTTCCAGCTGAACACTGGGGGTAGAGTGGAACAATGCATGGAAATGCCATGGAGGGAATGTAAAGAGCTGCTCCACAAATGAGTTCTGTATTAAACACAGCTAAAGCCACTGATAATATTAATTTATACTTTTTTGTCAAATGACTCTCCATGTAATTGTGACTGAGCCAACTTCTACATAGGCTACAGTCAATAAAATATATATAAAAATATACCCACTAATGTGGTGGTGTATGAAGAAAGAAAAAAGATGGTCACAGTGATCAGTAGTATATCTTGAGATATATTTACTTTTATCTATCTTTACTTTGCATAACTTAATGGAGATTTGATAAAAAATTAGTGTAAGACTTTAAGGACACAATCTGAAATGCAGTATAATGTGCTTTTTTGAACCAAAGGAAACTAAAGGCTTTAAAAATTGTGTTTTTCATGAGAAACAAAGCTAACTATAAGAAAAGGGGAAAAAAGAACAAATCCTCAAGATAGAAAGTGCCTTTAAATGATTTCTTATTCTGAAAAGTGTGTGAATGACCATTTGCAATGGATGTTAATGATGTAAAATCAATGGGGTGTTTTAGGTGCCTGGGATGGGGGTAGGCCAAAGGACATCTTCCCTGGTGCAACGAGACCTGTGAATTTCCATCCTTCAAAGAAACTTACTGTAATAATTTTCCATACAGAAGTAGAAGGAGGTTTGATGATTTTGATACAACTATTTTGTGAATAACTAAGCACAAAATCAATCCTGTGGTCTTGTGGTGCAATGGCTGTGAAGTGTAGCACTCATTGGCATAAGCATAAGGAATAAAGTCTGGAGGACCAAGACTATTATTACGTATCAGCTGTTTGTCAATGAGGCAACTGCATGGAAAATATTAGTGATAATTGATAACTGGTCGTTTCAGAACAGCAACGTTGTTATTGGTTCTATGTGTAAAATATTCAGGAGCCTGCTCATCTATTGCACAATACAAATAGATATTTGCAGTTTCATGGCACAGGAAGAATACATACAGCATTAATTAACAAAAAGCAACACCAAATGGCAGCATATTAATCAATTAATGTTTTAAAAATGGCGAAGAGTAGTGAGAATCTCATCTCTGCATGGTGTTTTATTGCCTCTTATATTGTGCAGGATTTTTTACCTTGTTTTTCATACGTGTTCAGACAGTGTTGTTGGTTAAGTGGAACATTAGTGGAGTCAACTACTAGTATCTCTACTGTCAAAAAGGCTGCTGCATTTTCTTTCCTCTAAACTGTGTGAGTCTGTCAGCAAGGCTGTGTGGAAATGAACTGGAGTCCAAAGCAGGAGGAGAAAATAAGAGATCTCCATAAGATAGTGGAACCCAATTTATTATTTTTAATGGCAGGCATATGGAAGAGACATATACAGCAGTAGTAACAAGAAACAGTCTACCGTTTAATAACTGTAGAAGATAGCATTTATTTTTATGGCAGGTCAGGAGCCCAATCCACAGAACAGATGAAACTTTGCTTTCACGAGCTCAGCAGGCTAGACTCATACTAGGAAAGTCGTGACTGCAGTTGGCCTAGTCTTTGAAGTCAGATGTATCTGCCTTTGCAGTATCAGGCACATGAAGTCCAAGAACATTAAGGGTAAAAATCTTTTTAAAATTACCATAGAGAAAAGAGGAAGCAGCATAAAGGAAAACAAAGATAAAATCCACATTCCTGTGGCTATAAATCAGTTGCAGTGACCTGAGTGAATTTTCCCTTTTTGCTACTATGTGAGCCTTGCACAGAAGGACAGAGGGACAAATGCAGTAGCCAATTGGGCAGAAAAACAGTGAGGTAGGCATTAACTGAGATAAATTATTTTTATTTTGGTTCAATAAAAGAACTGCATAGTGCAAGCCATACAGATGTGGTCAGATTGGGCTGCATCTCTTCTGAGTGCCTATGACTGCCTGTCAGTAATTTACAAGAACTTGAGCCATGGGTTCAAGGCTTTAATTTGATCTTGTACATCTAGTGCCTTTTTATTTCCTTGGGCTATTAAGACACTGTAGGATCTCTTCTACTCACTCTGGGGCCTTACAGAGAAGCAAATTGGGATGAAATGCCCAGAAGAAGGTTCCTAATCAGACACACTTTTTCTGTCAAATATGTGCCTGTTCACTGGAAAGAAGCATCCATCATTAAAACAAATAGTTTATTTGAGTATATCACCCCTGCTCCTTCTTGGTTATTCCTGGCTACTTTTAACTAATTTCTGTTCAATTAATTTCTTACTAACTCTTCACCAGTTTTTAAGCTTCCTTTTTTTTTTGTGGTTTTTTTTGTTTGTTTGTTTGTTTGTTTGTTTCAGAATCCTCTTTATTTGCTTTTCCCTAGAAAACTCACCATATTCATACTCTTAGGCCATCTTGCCAACAGCAGTAGCTGATAATTCTCTCCAGACATTGTCTGGTACATGAACATCAGGCCAGGTGCTTCCTAAGATATTTACCTGCCATTAAAAAAAAATAATAATAACAACAAACAAACCCAAAGACAATTTTCTATTTACTCAACTAAAAAAACCCACCAGACTAAAACACAGCTGCAACATGCAGAAACTGCAAAACAAGATATTCAGGTTTCACAAAAACATTAACACGATGCAATTCACATAACAGAAGAATTATGCCTGCTAATAAATGTAAAGAAGTCATATGCAAATAATATATATTCAGTGTGTAAATCATCAGTATTATTAATTGAAAATATTATGGCCAGGAACTTGGGCTAATTACTTGGTGAATTTCTGCCTTTTCTGTAGGTAAAGAACAGAATCTGATTTACAAACACATTTTCCTCTTCTAACTATTTCTGAGAATTGTGACCTGATGGGGTTCTCCATGGGGTTCTCCTGAGATGTCCCAGAATTAACAGGCTGCATCATTAAGGAGGAAAGGAGAGGGTCTGTTCAAGGATGGAGACTTGGTACTTTCCACATTCAATCATTTCACTGCAAGGGTCTCACAGCAAGAGGGATATCCTCTCTTCTGCAAGAAGTCAACTCCATTGTAGCAGGTAATAGACAGCCCAGCAGGTCTGAGGGGATATTTCTGTCTGCTACAGGGGCTAAGGCTCTTGTCAGATTCATGCAGAATCATTGGGTCCCCAGTTCAGACTAGGATGACAGAAATGGAGCTTGCATCTCAAGATGTTCTTCAGTAGTAAAAGTCACCACCACAGAATATACATTGAATTGCTGCTGAGAAAGCTACATAGATAGACCTGTTGTTTTTCAGCAAAACATACCTGGAAGAAGGATAGCTTATATGTTCTCTTTCTCATTCCCTGTGCTGATGTATCTTTTTCCCCATTTCCATTTCCATTGATGCTGATGCATCATTTTCTCCAAAATCACATGTGTTTTAGAAATTATTTTTCATTGAGCAAAGAGCAAAAAGGTCAGATAAGACCTCTTACATCTTTCATAAAATTTTATATCTTACTCAGAAAGGGTTAATTGAAATGGGTGACAGTCATCATAATGCAAACAGAACTTAGATTGAGTGAAGAATTCTTTATTTTTTAACCAAGATGGTAAATGGGGAAAGATGAAAGGAAAAGAGGTTTTTCCTTAATTATCTTTGTATATCAAAGGAGGCAAAGAAATGGTTTTATTTTTTTCGTCCTTAATCTTTTTCTACACAGCACTCATCTCAAAAATTTCTTCACACTATTCTCATTCTGTATCAGTCTACAAACATGGCTTTGCCCATGAGTATAAAACATATTTTAGCTAAGGTCCTTATTTCAGCTAAGCTCTGTAATAATGTGCCACTCTTTCAACCCTGTAAGATTTCCCAGTGTGGGAGGCCATAGTAGTATGGAGCTGTTTGGTTTTGGCTCTGTCTATTGCCAGATTAAATTCATGACAGCAGCTTTTCAAGTCTTTAAAGTGCTGTCTGGCACACGTAAAAGCAAGTAGTGAAACAGGAAGAGAATGTGAGGGAGCTCATTTTCACCTTTTCTTTTTCTTAATTATATAAATTTAATATTTAAGTTGTTTTTTTTTTTTTCTGGAAGAAAAACCTTTTTCTTTTAATGATCTTGATAAACAGGTCTAATGACACTGTATTTGGTCATAAACCCATCTGTTCCTGCTGCCTTATTTGTGTTCAGACTTTCAGTGATAGTACTCACTTCATCCTTTTAAGTGGGTTATTGAAGAATTCTGTATTTTTCTTGTGGTTCTGTGGGAAAGAAGCCCTTAAAACAATTTAAATGTTGTCAGCTTTTGGAGAATTGACCTCTGATCAGTAAAACCTTTTGGTCTCAAATCACCCATCATCTCTTTTCAACATGTTACCAGATGTCCCTTACTGTCCCTTTTGAAGAAACCACCATATTATCTGCTTTTTAAACATTTCTGTCCACCATCTTGCCCTTATATAATGTTTTGGTTTCTACATTTCTGTGCTGGTTCTGTTTAACAGATTTGAAGGAAATCCAGTCCCTGTGGATTCATGCATTTTTTGTTACCTTTCTGCTTATCTAAGGCTGAAAGGGTTAGGCCTTACTAGGCCTTTTTCATCACTGGTTCTTGATTTTTTAAGATAGAAAGCTTTACTGGTAACTTTACCATTTATCTATACCTTACAAATATCCCAGAGTTTTCTTATCTCAATGAACTTACTGTTTTCTTGCAGAGAAAGCTATAGGTATTTCATTTGCCCTAAATGATAAGTAGAGTTCCATCCAGTTGCCATCAATAAAATTTGTTTTAAATTTCAGTCTCTTAAAATCAGGCACAGGGAGTGATGATACTGACTTATTACATCCAGAGAGATCAAAGTAAAAGCTACTGGTGTCAGGGATCACATCAGTACCTGGGTATGCATCACATGGTTGACAACAATAAGAGCATTCCCAACTTAAGAGTTTACCATCTTTTGAATATTATCAGCTTCTAACAAGGTGACTAGCTTTAAGTGACCTTCTAATCTGCAAATCCTGACTATCTTGGTCTAGCAAATGCTGGATCCGTGAGACTACAAGTCTCTATCTTGTCCTAAATTTTATAAAAATATTTATAAAAAAACCCAAACCAACCAAACAAAAAAGGCAAATGAAAGTGGCTTGTTCCTGGATGGAACAGTACAGAGTATACACTTTTAAAAGTTACTCTTTTAGATGTCTTTGATCAGAATATATCTGACATCTTCAAACGCCAGGCTTTTAGGATGAAAACAAGGTATTTGTCTAATAAAACCCTTTTCCTTTTGATGCCCTGAAGAGCAGTATGGTGTCTGCTCTCATATTGCATCTCAAGCAGCTTTCATTGTTGGTCTGCAAAGGAGCTTTGTGTAATTGTACAGTTGTGTTATATATATATATATTTTTTATTGCTTGTAAAACTTGTTGACCTAAGCTGCTCAACCGTTTAACATTTAAAGGCATCATTTGAATTGGTTCATCTGTTCTACTGGCTTTCCAGCTGTTGCTTTTCTGACATTGAAACTTAAAGGCTGTTATTCTTCTCCTTTTAGACAATACTGTTATACTTTAATTCTGCCTGTTGCAATAGCAAATATTTTACTAATTTATTTCTATATCACTTTTCGTGATAGAGGAGGTAACAAATCTTCAGATGTTTTTTAAAGGGTTCTCACTATGAGTGATTTAATTCCTTATTGCCTGTGTTGCATATTCTAGATCACTGCTGTAACACTGAGTTGTCTGTAGCCATTCTGAATTTCTCCTGTCTTAAATACTTCATTGCCACCCTTCTGGGTCTCCAAGCAATGCTGTGTCCCGTGCCCTTTGAAAGCACAAATTACTCATTAACAGAAGGTACTGGCCACTGAAGTGGAAGGTGCTTGCAAAATAGAGAGGGAAGCTGAGAGAGTCTCTGCACATTGCATGCTCACTGCCAAGAAGAGGGTGCCTGTTAGGAGTTTTATTTCATACATATGGAGGGGGCCTCACCATCCAGGGTAACTTGGCAGCACAGAAGACTTTGGGTGTCCCCAGAGCTTTTGCTCTCTTTGAAAGTCAAGACAAGGAAGGCACCCTACCTCGCGAGAGAGATTTCTGCTGCCCAGACGGGGGAAGTGCTGCTTGTTATTAAGTCTCTTGAAACTGAGCAGTTGTGAAAGCATGTTTGAAAGCAGGATATGCTCTACAGTGATATCCAGGGCTCATAAGAGATTTTAAAGGAGTTTAAAAGAGGAAATCAGACCTGATCAAGAGAACTTGAAGATGGTAATTTAACAGGGGAACTCTATACAGTCTGAGGGCGTTGCTTTCCTGTGTATTGATTTTTCTGTGATTCCAAACTGAAAAGATGCATTAGGATATTAAAACCAGAGCTTCTGAAGTATGGTTTCGATGAGTACATGAAGTGGGAGAGTGTGGCAAGTTTTCCCATGCAAAGCCCAGTGTAATATTTTCCTAAAAAGTCACATCAAAGCCATAAACATTGCATGACAAATGTGCAAGCAGAAAAATACCTCTCTTTTTTTTTTTTTTTATTAGAGCCTACAGAGGAGAGTGTATGATAAGACAGGACAGTAAATGTTCCAGGGTGCAAAAGGGAATAGCAAAGCAACCTAATTCATGTCCTAAAACAAACATTAAATGAATTCTGCAGGCTTTGCTGCAAATTTGCAATGTATGTACAGCTTATTTAGTGTACTCATATTGTCATCTACCTGAGAGTTGTCTTTAACATGGAAGCTGGTGGAGGTGTGCACTTCTAATACCTCTCCTGTCAACAGACATCCTCTGGATTCATGTCATTGGCAGGAGAAGGCAAAGAACATTATGGAATGTGACCCATCTGCATCAAAGGAAAAGCCAGTTGCTTTACCTCTCAGGTTTTGGGTTTTTTTCAGCTTTATTTCTGATTAAAACTCCTTCTGGTTTTGCATCTCAGAGAAGTTGAATAAGGTAGATATCTGATCACTCCTGTGATGTCTGCATCCTTTTTGTAATGAAGCTCATAGAGAATTTTAGGTTTTCTAGCTGTAATAACATTCACAATAGTGGCTTTTTATTTTTAATGCAAGTAAACACAAGTACAATACTTAAACACTGCAGATCAGACTTTTTGCACTAGCAGCAGGGGTATGCTGCAGACCTCAAGGAATGTAGACTGAATATCCTACTGATGGGTCCTAGTAGGATTTTCTTGGTATTATGCTGATTAGCTGTAGTGATTTACTCTTTTCCACTAATAAATGACATTAGTAGCATATATGTTTATTTTACAATGCAAAGTGATATTCACAGTTTCTGAGATTGCTATCATAAAGTATTAGGGAAAATGCACATGTTGAACTATTTTTTTTCTATTGCTCTTTTAATATTAAGAAGGCCAAAACCTCACACAGAAAATAGGCTATGAAGTCCCCTTGAAGTCATCAACATTATTCAAATCATCTTAGTCATATTTTTATTTGGCTAAAGAGCATCTTCTAGAAAAGCATGTAGGCTTCACCTGAAAGGTTCAGAAGCTGGAGAATTCAGCACTGCTTGCAGCAGGGGATGTCACCTCACTGCTAAGAACATGTGTCTTGTTTCCCTCAGAAAAAGGCTTCACCTTCCTGCATTGTTTCTTGTCATTCCTTCCTTCAGGAAATTGGAGAATTCTCTTATATTTCATGTTTTATACTGCAAACATATTCCTGTATTTTAATAACCTCACCCTGTCTTCCTTTCATATATGAAGTAAGCAGAGCTCCTTCCACGTTTCTCTGCAACACATTTTTCTCCAGACCAGAAGTTATTTTGCTGTTCGTTTTCTCTGTCTCATGGAACTTCTAAACATCCTTTAGAAAACATGTGCCAATGACTGTGTCTTGTATTCCAGTAGTATAACCACTGCTTTAAAAAACTTCACAAAATCTACATTAAAGCTACTTCAAATCCCACTTAACATCCCCCATCTTAAACAGCAACTTTTTTACTAGTGTTTTTTTATTATTTTTTTTTTCCAGAACTCACACTGGGAGCTCATATGGTGCTGCTTGTCACCATAACACCCCATACTTTTCACTGTCCAAAACAATCCTGCTTGTAGGTTTGGCTCCTATTCTTTATTCCTAATTACACAACATTGCATTTGCCTGCTTTAGCATGCCCCGTTTAATAAGATTTATGTCCCATAGAATTATGTGATATAGTTTTATTTATATCTTTATTCTCCAGTTGTTTTATGAATGGAATCCCTTCCTGGCTTTCACATTCTTCTTGCCCAGAAGGAATATCAGGCTCATCTGCAGAGATGCTCTGCTCATTCCATTCACTCCATACTGACACTGTTCTAGTCTTTCAGTGTTCCCCTGTATTTCCAAGATATGTTCAAGACCATCACAGCAGGCCAGAGATCTCTTCAGCCAAGTCTCTTAGAATTGTTGTCTACAAGCAGTCTTGGGCCTGCCAAATTGAATATGCTCACTCCTAGGGGACTGATCTGAATTTATGTAGCCTCCTCCTCTGTTACTAGTAAATAGAAATGTTCTTCATCATTCTTACATGGTGCTGTCTTACTTCTGAGTCCCAGACATGAGTAATTGTTATTTTGCATTTATACTAATGTATCTGAGTGCATTGATCTTATTAATTCTGCATTTCTTAGTTTTATAGGCTACAAGATGGTATTTTTTGCTCTTTTCTGATAATGTTATGCCTATAAATTCCCTGATACATTTAGCACTTAACTACTGCTGACTTCCTTGCTGGGTTTGGCTTAGTCTCCCTTGACTCATTCAGATCTTTTAAAGCTCCAGACAAAATTATCTCCTTTGTCCATTGCTTGCCTCCTCAAAAGTTGTATTGGGATGTTGAAACGAGTCATTTCTAAATACAAATACTCATGCACTTTTAATCAACTTTCAGGTCAGGCTTGAGAGCACAAGTTGACCCTTAAACTGGGAACCACAAAAAGTGTTAATCTTCTGCCTCCTCCCTCTAGCAAACTATTTTTATGAAAGTGATTATCTCTATGGAAGCTTTCACACCTGCTATCAGGAAGCCTTGGTGCATGCTAATAATTTGCTGTAATACTAGAATTGCAGCTGTTTCAGGACTGGGGGCTCTCAGTGCTGCTGCCATTCACACAGACACAGGGCTTTCATTCTTGAGTCCTGTGACCTTGTGTTGGCTACCGAGTCATGCCCGTTGTATGTCAGGTTGCTGCCTCCACCTTCAAGCTCTGGAGGAGATCCTGGCTTTGCTCAGTTCACAGAATAAAACATGTTTTCCTTAGGTTTGAATTCTTCCCAAGCTTGTTTTTCCCACCTGCAACTTGGAATCTGAGTATTGCTATAACTGCATACATTTTATTATTATATTATTAATTAAGAAGAACAAAATGTCTGGTGCATGTAGATCACAGCTGAACTGAGGGCTCCAGGTATGTCTGCATTAAAAAATAAAAAAACATGCATAAACCACAGAAAATATTATTTGTTCACACAAAATAATTCCAAATGTTGGCACATGACTGTGTGAAATACTTTATTAGATAGCACCATGGTCTCTATTGTAATCCTTGAGAGCTGTTCTGAAGCACACAGTGCTTGCTCTTGGCTCAGGGTTGATTTTCTTTCCTTTTCAGAATTGGACTAAAAATGGTTCATCTGGTTGTAGATATAAAGTGAGAGTCCAGTGAGCACTTCACACATCCTAAACCAGAAACCTCTTTCCTTTCCTGCAGGCCTGTAGACTGGAACAAGAACTGGACATTTTTCAGAGCCAGATTTCCATTCCATGGAGGTTTCCTACAGATTTCCACTAGCTCATGTTAATTTAAGGTTCCTTTAGCTGCTTTGGTGGGCGGGAATTAGCATATGTATTAGCAATCTATTAGCAATTATGGGGAAACCCTGAGTATCTCTTCTTTGGTGATGAAGTGAAAACAGATCAAGGTCATCTTCATTCTCAGTAGGGACTTCCACTTAAGTGGCTTGATGTAGTTTAGCAAATCCACGTTAAATTACCAAATTTATTGGTTCAGTATAGCTTTCCTGAATGTCTCTGTGTAGATAGTCCCTTGAAGAAGAATTCCTGTAAAAGTGTTGAATTTTAAAGCATTGTGATTTTATTTAACTATTTTTTTCTTGAGATTGATTTAAAAAATGAGTAGCTGACTCAAGGAAAAGTGGAACAATCTACTATTTACCTAGCTTGGAGAGTTGTTTGTAAGGTTTAGTATTTTCTTGCTTTGTAATATTCCTTAAATAATTCTTTCTAGTAGAATCCTTC
This sequence comes from Ceyx melanurus, assembly GCA_024611195.1. Classification (NCBI taxonomy): domain Eukaryota; kingdom Metazoa; phylum Chordata; class Aves; order Coraciiformes; family Alcedinidae; genus Ceyx; species Ceyx melanurus. Next base: position 25,506 of record JANHGL010001131.1, read on the forward strand.
TGAAGCCAAAGAAGGAGTCTTCCAAATACAGATGATTTCCAGGCAAGCTTCTGGTGATAAAAGAGGAGCTAATATATGCAAGAGGGAAACTTTCTCAGACTGCATAAAGCTAAGGGAGGAGACTAAATAAGATTTTCTGCAGAAAACCTTTCTTTTGGAAGTGAAGTTTACTGTCCTGATAAAGGAGGAGAGACATGAAAATCACTGTGATTAACATGTACAGAAGTCTTCTTGATGAAAAAAAAGAGTCATCATGGAAAGTGGCATGAAAAATAACATAATATTTAATAAAAATAATGGAAAACAGGGGGTTGGGAAGATTGAAGAGCAAGACTACTCATGCATAAGGGAAGCATCAGGAAGGCATAATTCAGGTCACATTGACGGTGTAAGAACGAATTACAGAGCAAAACCAAACCTGAATTGGAAAGGGTTTTTTTGCGCTAACTATAGCAGAGGGAGCTGATGGCTCTAAATTGGAAGTCATTTTTAGCTAATATGTTGCTAATTTTTTCCTCCTCTGTTAAAATGTTTTTCATTTTCTGGTGTGCTGAAAATATCTCTGAATAGGACCTTACAAATATATGAACTTTTACCACAACCCATGCAGGCAGTGGTACAAAGAATGCTGGAGAAAATTGCTTTTGGCTTGAGGGACACAGAAGACAATGAGAAGCTTCTTTAAAAAAAAAGGCAATTTAGTTTGGATTTTTTTGTGAAGCAGACCACAGGACCTGTTTATGGGAATCATCCCACACGGAAACTGAGCCAGCATCTCTCACTATTGATTTGCACTATGCAGTGGAAGAAGCTCCAGTATTTTCTGCAGCGTTGGTGGGGAACAAGAAGTGCAAGCAAATGAACTATCACATACTTCTCTACTGGAGGAGGACATCTTCACTACTTCATCTTTCTAAGACAAAGTCTGGGAATAATTCTGTTCTCTAGAAGAGGAAAAATTCAACGGAAAGCCTGCCTGGCCACACTAGAGCTGGGGAAAACCTTGTGATGCTGAAAAAAAAAAACAAATGAAATCTAGCAGTTTATAGCCAGGCTGCACAGTATATTGCTCATAAAAATTTTCAGAACTGACTTTTTTTTTTGGTCATTGTTCACAGAATAGCTATTACTTGATGTCAGTGAGGAGCAAAAATTATTTAGAATAGCCTCTATAGAGAAATCTTTGGGTGACTTGGTCTAGGTGATCCTAGGGGTTGGACTAGATGATCTTCTAGGTCCCTTCCAACCCCTGCCACTCTGTGATTCTGTGAAATCAAATATGCAGAGGTTTAAATCCAGACCAGCACCGGACCTGGATGGCTGGGCCAAGCAGTGGGCACAGAAGTGGAAGGGGAGGAAACCCTGAGAACTGCTTTGAACCTTCTCCAAAATGTGCCTGCATTCTCTTTTGCACCAAACAGCAGCTGAGCAGATTCTGCTGGCAACAACCTCTCTGTTTATCCTTGTCTTCTGTATGGTCAAGGACTTCATCCAATCCTTGGTGTCTTTTGCTAATCTTCACCCAGGTGTTCTCCAGCATTTTGGGGAAGGTGAATTCCCCACCTTGTGCATGCTAGCCATTATACATAATCTCAAGGTTACTTTTTGGAGGTTTAAAATTGAAAAATAAGGGCAAAAAACCTCCTTGAAAACCTTCCTCAATCCATACATCAAGGCACACATTTTTCAAAACCGCCTGTGGGTTTTTTTTGGAGGAAAAACCTGAATTGCTCTGTGTGTGCATTTGGTTTGCGTGATGTTTTATAGATTTCTCAGCATTTGCCTTTAGAAACACCTTTTAAACCGAATGCAATCACAAAAATTGTACAGGTAGAGCTCTAGTTAGACATTAAATCCTAATTTATGTCTCACCTGCCTTTGCATCCAGTCAGACGAGCTGTGATTTTTGTTTTACTTCATTACATCTTTGGCTGTTTGTTTTCATTTATCTTTCCCCCTCCCTTGATTTTTTGTTTTGTTTTGTTTTGTTATTCCCATTGAACACCATCACATCATCTATTTCCATCCACTATGTCCTTCCAGGGCCTTTTTATCTTGGTGCTTCTACCTTTTTTAACTTTGTATTCTCTTATTGTCCCTATACTTTGCTTACTCTATTTTAAATTACTGAGAGCAGAGAACTCTATGCCTCTAAAGAACATGTTTTTATAGTCAAAATTATGACCCCAACTCTGCCTTCTAGGTGAGGGTTTCATGTTTGTACAGCAAGATGCTCTGGCCCATGGTGAATGAGTGGTGGCCAATCCAGTTAATGGATTTACTGCTACTTTGAGGCAGCACCTGTGAATTAATCACAGCCCCTTTAAGAGAACAGCTGAGATTTAAGCAATTCTGATAAGTGTGATTCAGCTTGGCCCTTCCCAGGATGCTTCCAGCACAGCTGAGCACAAGCACAGGGAAATATTCCTGGCAGAGGTTTGAGGGCATTGTATGTAAGTAGATGTGGGTATCTTTGCTTCTTGCACATGTGTAACCCTTGTGTAAACACCTTCAAGCCAATCTTAGTCTAGTGTAAGAAACCGCTCAAACTCATTGAAGAAGCTGGATTATGATACTTTTCTGTACATATAAATGTTTGAAATTTTATACAGAAATGAAGACATTTGTTGGGATGTTGGGATGTCTACTAAAATGGTCTGTGGTACTACAGAAGTTTTTGCTTTCTGGTGGTTTGTACTGTCGAGGCATCCACACTGCCTTACAGAGTTTGAAAGCTCTGTTCATTCTTAGGCAGACTGTGCTGGTTTGTGTGATTGATTTGTATGAACTGTAATACACTTTTTTGCTCAAGAGCTGTATGTTTCTGGCAGATTCTTTCGAGAGCTTTGCAAACCTTTGAAATAAAAAAGCTGTGGAGTATCTGAGTGCATAAATAAATGTGAGGAAATCACATGCAGTAAATCACCAGGACTCCATAGACAGTCTAAGGATTGTGAAGGAAATAGTGTGAAATGGAATAGAATTACTGTAAAAGAGATATAATAAAATCAGAAAAAAAACCCCAGTAGGTTGGGTGCTAAGCATCCTGAAGGCTGTTTTGCTCCATTCCAGCCATTCAATATAGCAGCTAAACAAACATTTTATAGCTGGAGGTACACATACTCTAGTTCCTCTGAAGCTGAGTGTTGTGCCACTCTTGCCATGAGGGTGAAATAGTAGCATACATGCCTTGTGTTGGCTGTCTGCAGGACTCATTCAGTGTGTGAGGAGGGGACAGAAGAAGTATTCACTACCTTAAGGTTTTCATATTCAGAATTCCTGCTTAGTTACCTGCCACTTCCCAAGCTCCTCTGCTCACTCCCATATACAGCAAATAGAGGGGGAACCACAAAGTGATGATGAAGGTCTGTGGAGCATCTTCTGACTTGAGGCAACTGGGAAGTTATTCTTACCTTTTAAATCCATTGCCTCCTATAAGCACATATTGGTTTGCATGTATTAGTGGAATGCAATTAGGCATTAAAGATGAAAAATACGGAAAACAGTTTATAAGGTCAGTCTCTGCTATGAACCTGTGCATTACATTGTGGCCCCAGCACCCCTGGACTTAATTTGTTAGTTAATGAGACAAAACTACCAATTTTTTTTTGCTGCTGAAGTCCATCACTCCCAATAGGTAGCATGGGTGTGTGTTTATGGAAATTATACAAGACTGTAGATGTTTAATTACAGATGCATCGTTATGCTAGAGCTTTTTCCCCAGGGGCAAGCTCAGCTCAGCTGTACTGTAAGTAGTCTAAGGGCTTTCACATGGGCCTGGTGGAACCAGGAAGGGTTGGAGGGAGAAGAATGACCTGGCTGTGTAAATGTTTCCTTCTGTGTGTGAAAGGTGCTAGAGGAGAAGTCACAGAGATGCTTGCTGAGGTCTGTAGCATTCTGGGAATAACTGCTGGCACTGAGAGTCTTTCAGTATCTACTGTGGGTATGGGGGGGGACACAGAGAAAAGACAGAGATTGACTGTGATTCTGTGATTTCTGAGCAGGTTCTTGAAAGAATTCATATGGTATACTAGAAAAAGGGAGGAAAGTGAAGTGATGTGGTACAGCAGAAGGGTCAGGTGACAAGATGGGAAGTTTATCCCTGCAGTGATGCTTTATGAGTGTAACAGTGACAAGACTGTGTTAGATCCCAGAAAAAAAATATTTTTCAGTGAATAACATGCCAGTACTGACAAATCTTATGATTACTGGTGCTGACAAATCTTGCAGATTTTTCATAGAAAGGCACAGGTTTTGCTTCAGTTTCACAATGCAGGGACAGGCTATTGGGTGTACATGGTTATTAAGCTTCTCCAAAGCATTGATAACTTCCTAATGCAGATGTTGGAGGAGCCAACAAGGAGAGGAGTGATGCTGAACCTTGTATTGACCAACAGAGAGGGACTGGTTGAGGGTGTGAAGGTAGGAGGCACCCTTGGCTGTAGTGACCACGAGATGGTGGAGTTTAGAATTG
>JANHGL010001131.1:43365-53500 GCA_024611195.1 Ceyx melanurus
GGTGAGTGTAGGGAGGATGGAGCCAGACTCTGCTCAGTGTCATCCAGTGACAGGACAAGAGGCAATGGGTGCAAGTTAGAGCATGAGAGGTTTAGGGTCAACAGAAGGAAAAACTTTTTCCCATTACATTTTTCCCATTACATATCATAACAAATGATATACATACCCCTAATTGCACCATAATAAAGGGAAACTCATTAACGACTTATTGCATGTAGCTGAACTACAATTCCAGTGAATCATCATGCCAGGAAAAAAAGAATCCCATGCTTCTTTAAACATCCCTACATAAAACATTGATTAATTTCCCCCACCTGATTTCTTTCTTTTTGCTTCAACCTGCCTCATCACCCCACCCCCTCCTCCCCAAAGTGAAAAAGTTTTGATTTTCTTAGACTTTGGCTCAAATTTTTTGATTTTCACGTTTTGGAGGAGAAATCTATGCTCTGGGGAAAATCTTGATATGCATTTTTCAAGATGAAATACCTCTTTCCTTATTTATGCAGCTTTCAGGGGTCTTTAGCAGCACAGAAAAATAAATGTCCTAACTGCATTTTAAGGAGTACAGAACAATATGTATGTTGATAACTTTTATTAGAAAATAGATCTAGGGGAATTTGTAGGAACTGTAAAGAATATTTATATTTCCAATATTTTTTACTCTAACACCATTAATAGCATTCTAAATTGGCTTTGCAAGCTCCAGTCTTGATAATTTTTCCACTTATGAAAGACCATGTATCTCAACACAGAGTCATAACTTACTGTGCAAATCTTAGTCTTTACAAACCTAAATAGTATTACTTTCCCCTGAAATTAAATGTTTATTGTTACTGGAGTCCTGATGGCCAACTGGCTCATCACTAGCTGCCCCCACAAATTCCATATAGCTACTAAATATATGTATTTTTCCTATTTGATGATGCTCTTCACCAGAAGTGCTGTTAACAATAACAAAAAAGGGTTTTTGCTGTTTTGTTGGGTTTTTGTTTTTTTTTGTTTTGTTTTGTTTTTTGGGGTTTTTTTGGCTGACTACATTTGTAGGTTAAGCATAATGAAGAGTTGGGCAGTTTTAGGTAGCACATCTGTTTATTGGAATGGTCCTTAGAGGTACAATAAAATTCACAAGTTAAACGTTTAACCTCTCAGGGTGAGATCTGAGTCTAGAAGTTCTGCTTCTCCATGTGGAAGATGTGATCTCTAATGCATCCCTTAGATTAGATTGCATGATTTCTGGCCAAAATAGTGGAACTCATGTTATTCCCTGAAGATTTCCTACTACTTCTTGAAATGGTGAGACATCCACAGTGTAATTTGCAACTTCTTCATCCCCAGGGAAGGCTTTTTCTTGTTGCTTTCTCTTTGGAAACCCTGTTTGAGTCCTGCAAGGCTTTGTTTTGAAAGCCTGTATAATTACAGACTCAGTTGACTATAACTGCAGCTGCTCCATTGTTTTCTATGACTCGTAAGGCACTGCTTGGTTCCTGCCTGACCCCACGGTGTCTTTCTGCTCTTACTGTGCAATGCTATTTTCTAACCTATGTTCTCATTTCAAATATATTTCTGGAACTATATCCTGCCTATGTCAGGCCTACTACAATTTTTAACTTCTAGGCTGTCACTCCTATTTAATTCTGTTTTGTTATTCTTTTCTTGATGCTGTATTTGTAGATTTTTTTTTTTCTGTTTCCATAAACTTACTTTTGCCCTCTTAGAACTCTTTCTTTCTTTCCATCAGAACTGTCATTATGCAGAATTTAATAAGATGCTTATAACTAGACTTCTTTGTACGTTGTGCATAAGAGGCAAATGGCTTAATGTCAATTGCTGTGCATTCAGGTCTGCAACCAACTTCATCTCCTTCTTGTTTGAAAGGCAGCTTAGAATGTACAAAATAAATTCAGTTTAATTTATTAATTTATTTTATTTAACTCAGTGCCTCCTGAGAGGTTAAATGGTATTTTGCCTCCCTGAAACCTTGGATCTGAGTTGTTTGAAAAGTGTACTTGGGGCTTTTTACCAAATATGATTTTTCTTATTTCCAGAGGAAGGGAGGAAGGGAGGAAGAGAGGAAGGGAGGAAGAGAGGAAGGGCCAGACTGGGTTCTTCAGTTAGAGACAGATCTCTGTTGCCCAGAGATCCTGGCCCAGTAAGACAGATAAGCTTTCTCCAGCTTCCAGAAAAATAACCCCTTTGGGAGCTACTGAGAAGATCTGCTGGGCTCCCTCTTCCTCATAAACAATAAATCCTTTTGCTCCCAAGCCCTGTCCTCAGCTATTCCCCTCAACACAAACATCTCCTCTACATGATCCCATGTTTCAGAGGGAAACAGGCACTCCCCCTTTGCCTTGCCTTGCTTTGCCTTGCCTCACTTTCATTCTTCATGGTTTTGCTTTTATACAGAAATACACATTTGGCACTGATCTTAAATGCAAGGAAATATAAAGTATAAAATAGCAATGGTAACTCCAGGCTACCCTGTGAACTCATGAACATGGTAAACACTGTGCACACTTCATCTGCAAACCTAAATGAGATTATTTTGCAGAGCTTCTCAATTAAATTTATTTATAGCTGGGAACTGACCACTCTATCTGTTACTGTCAATAGACAAATTCTCTTTTGGTACAGCTGAAGAACACAGGCTTTCATTTTAGGGTTTGCATTTATAAGATATCACCCCTAAGCAAATTTAAGCTTAGTTGAGTTGTTGTCTATGCAGTATATAAATCTTTACCCTAAGCAGCCATGAAAACCATACAGCAAAGTGTGTCAGTCCTTTTAAACTCTCATGTGTTTGCTGCTCACTAAGCTGTCTGTACAGGAGTGTTTCCCATGTATGAAGAGCTTCAAGGAATTTAATCTGTATTTTGAGACAGCCTGACAAGTACTTTTTAATTTCTTATCCCCTAATAAGGAATGGCCCGCTCTAAAATTAAGCTGTGAAACAGAATCAATTGATATTGGAAGGGATCTTTGGAGGTCATCTGGCCCACACCTCCTCTCAGAGCAGGACAATTTGGAGGACAGGTCCAACTTGACACAAGCTTCACATATGCTGATTCAAGGGGCAGAGATAAGAGTTGACAACTTGAATCCCTGAAGCTCTGGAAACTGAAGCTTTATGCTATTGAGAAAAAAAAAAAATCCAGTTTGGGAATATACCCATGATCCTCCTGCTTTGAATAGTTTTCACAAAGGAAAATTGATTTATATTTTAGTGCTAAATAAAAATAATCACTGCCACAGTCTGTCAAACTACTTCTAAGGATTAAAATTTCCAAACATGCTTCTTAATATTAGTATGGTACTGTGCTGGCAAATAGTATCTAAACCACATTTTAGTGGTCTTTATAGATTATTAATTTTATTCACAGTCCTAGTTTCATAACCTTGTTCTTATTATAGAAAAAGACAGGAATTGAGTAAACTGAGGTACATGGTTGTTGCAAAAACGCTTTTAAAAGCATTCTGAGTGGCCCTAAAATAAAGGTAATAACTTATTTCATATCACCTCATATTTCCCCTAAATAAGTACTGTGTGTAAGTTCAAAGTCTAAGTATGGGAAGACTGTTTTCCTGCTGAGTGGTAAGGCTGACATATAAATAACTTGATCATCCCAAACTGCTGATGATATAAAACCTCCTCCTAAAATATATCAGATGTCATCACTTGTTCCCTGTGGAAACAGCCAGCCTTCATGTCTGTAGCTGTTGACTATAAAGCTAGCTGCTATCTTTCTGAATTAAAGGTTCTTGACTGTTTATGAACACAGTCATATTCAAATGGCCTGAATTCCTTCCAAACCTTTGAGCTTTCCTTTTTCTTTAGGGCTGGCCAAGAGCCAACCAAGAGGAAACACAGAGCAGAGGGACTTAACCAGGATTACACCTGAGCACATCCCTAAGTCACCACTGTTTGCCTTCACCTCTCCCATTTTCCCCTTTCCACACTGCTGTGCCAGTTCCAGGCCACATCCTTATGGCAAAGAAACCTGAGTTACTTTTACACCCACAGCAAAAGGAAAGAAATAAAAAGTAATAATTTACAAAACTGTAGAAGTACACTTAAACCTTAGAGAAAGCAGTGGGATCAGCTGAGCTCTCTCTGGTCATTTTAGAGATTATCCTCTAAGCCTGTTGAGTGGTCTGTGGTAATCTTTTACAAGGTATTTCATAAGCAAACAACCCCACAGGCTATAACTGCAACTTTACACGGGGCTGCAGATTTGGAGAGAGATTCTTGCATCACAGTGTTCAATTTTCCCAATACCGTGTGCAGATTCAGACCCAAAGAGAGACAGATTTAATCCTGGCTTTCTCATCAACCCTCTGAAACACGACCTACCTCTTAAGATGCTCCCAAGACACCTCTCCCCATTTAAGGAGGGTTGGACTGTAAAATGGCACAGCCTGTACCCATTTGGCTTGGCAGATAGAACAAGCCATTGTGGTAGAAACGAGGTAATGCCTTCAAGCCACCAAAGACTGATCTCTTATTCCCTTTTTTTTCCCTCCAGATCATTCAACAAGCAAACTCACATTATCAGTTGCACGAATCTGGTCTCTCCTTGAAGGGTTTTTGCAGACAATTTTTTTCTACCATTCTGATGTCTCTTGTAACTTAGCTCTGCTCTGGCATCCGTGGGATGATGCTTGTCTCACCCTCCATGACAAATGCCCTTTTCCAAGGCAGAAACAGTCACTAATAGGTCAGAACCTTTCTTCTCAGTGGCCTGAAATGGAAGAGCTGTGTTTAGGGCAAAGGCTGAGCATGTACCTCCTCCTTCCCACCCTGTTCTGCACATGGGCACATATGTCTGGGATGGGAAAGGATAAAATAACTTCTCATGGACATAACCCTTCAGTGAGAAGTTTTAGAGACATGTTTGGAGACATAAACTTCCCTGTTTTCTTCTTCCTGTGTCCACTTGTAATACTTTGAGAAACAGAAATGCAGGAACGAGATCTAATTTTTTGCCTTTGACAGTGCTCCTAATTAAATAGAAAGGAAAATGACACAGTGGGTTCTGGGGAACAGCCCCTAGAAACAATGAACAAATATTTCTTGTACATTTTTTTTTCTGTGATCTTGGCATTGTGATTTTAAATTCTTCTTTGTTATCGTTCTTCTGTCCAGACTATCCTCATTCCAAAAGTATATCTACTTAGAAGAGGAGCAGAGTGGAATTTCATATGAGCATCCAGTACTTTCAGAGTTTCTCCTACCAAAGTTTTTTGTCTTCTCTGCAGAAGTCATCCAGTTGATTAACACCATTTCGTGGAACTGCAGATTAGGGTTTTCTCAGATAGGGGCTGAGAAACCATTAAAGTAGAGCTCAGGTTTGAGTTGTCAGTGAAAGAGTGCAGGGGTTTTTTTCAATGCTCTGCTGCTAATTCCCTTCCACACTTCACCCACTTCTGGTTCTCAGATTTTTATGAAGATGTTAAAATACAGCTTTAGTTGCAACTATAATACAGCATAAACAATTCACTCAACATGCAGTTTGAGGGGAGTGTAGAATGGCAGTTAGGCTACTATCAAGCAGAACATTTTTCAGAAGGACAAATGATGCCATAGCCATGCTGACCCTGACATATTTTGGGGTTAAAATTGTTCTGAGCTGTTCTTTTCTGAAATAATTGCCTAGCTACAAACACCTCCAGAACAGTGGCCAGTGCACAGCAGAGCTAAACTTGTGCTCAGACAAGAAAAGAAAGGCTGGGAATTGATTCTTGCTGGTGTGGTGTAGAGTTTCATAACTTGCCTGTCAGGAGAACATGCTTAAGACAGATTTAGATGACATGACTTAGAAAACACAGCACTTATTAAAATGATTGTACCAAACACTACGAGCACTTTGAGGAAACCATGATGGTAATGCCAGTGTTTCTGGTAAATATGAAATATATGCCTAATAAGCAGATTAATTTGAGAACATTGTTTCTTAAATAACTATGAACAGGAGTGAGAGGATCTTTCAGGATGGTGGATTTTCTTTCAATATTATTCCAGTGCTCAATACTGAAATGTGATTTTCTCAAAAAAAAAGAGAATTTAAATGATTGTGCATTTAATGGAATATGGGAGACTAATTCTAGATGGAGTGCTAGAAGGAAAGTCAGCAGGAAGAAGCTACACTGCCCATTCTACAAATGTCTGGAGAGGAAGATTTGTGTGGAGCATAGCAGAACTGTCTGCTAGGAAGTGGGGACACATAGTGTTCGACCAGAAGAGTTTTATTGTTATCCAGAGGCCGTTTTCCTGCTAACCCTTTTCTTAAGTGGGAAAAATATGAAGATTCAAACCACTGCCAGTACAGTCCACAGAAATCATGCCAAGAGCTGGGCTGTGTAAACTAGTGTGCTCCTGGTGTCAGAGAGAGGTCTAAGGAGCCCCTATTTATTCACTATTCTTTATTTCTAATTTTCTCTCCCTAGGAGAATGTTTCCAGCCATGAGAGTGAAAATTACAGGCTTGGATCCCCACCAGCAGTATTACATTGCCATGGACATCGTGCCTGTGGATAACAAGAGATACAGGTAGATTTAAAATCATTGCAAAGGTGTGCTCCAGGAGAGTATGTTGATTTACACCAACATAGTTGATTTGACCAGAATCATGAGAAACAAACCTGGAAATTTAAAATTCTCTCTTGCACTTCTGGATTGAAATCTTGCTCGTTTGAAATAGCACTTTTAAATCAGGATGATTCCTTCTATGTATTTTACAATTGACAATATAAACAACAACTGTTTGGGTGATCCTGCTCTGGCAGGGGGGTTGGACTAGATGATCTTTCTAGGTCCCTTCCAACACCTAACATTCTATGATTATATGAACTGATAACTGGAGTTTTCAGTGGAGAGTCTGGAGCCTCTAATATTACACAATGAGAAAGAAATGGGCAAGTAGCAGCTGAACTAAGATGGGCACCTCAAGTCTGGCCTGAACTGATTTGGGTGATTTTTTTATTTGAAAATATGGGTCCTGAACAATGTAGAGCCATTGAGAAACCCTCTGGTGAGTTTCCACCACTGAGGTGAAAGACAGGAAGATTTCATTGATACAAATGGGCTTCAGCATTAATGTCTAAAATAAATGTATTGTACTTTGTTTCTGTCCTTGTTAGCTTGTGCAGCCACACAGAGTGGACTAGCAATGAAAGGAACAGATTCTTTTTTAAAATGTATTTATTTCTTGTGAAAATACAGGAAATTACTCACTGGAGGTAAGGACTGAAATAGCTTAGCAGAGCTGAGTAGAGACCCAATGAGGGCCAGGACAGGGCAGAACTCAGAAGTGTTAGCAGGACTGTTTATTACAAATGCCTTAGGCTGAAGGAGCCACAGGACAGAAAGAAAAAAAGTATCTAGATAAAGCTGTGCTAGATAAATATATGTCATCCAAAGGATGGCTAGATCAGGAACACCAAAGATCACAGGAGATGGAACACAGAATTTATTTATTTTTTTTCACTAATCCAAACATTAGTAATACGAAGGGAATTTCCTATTTCACAACTTTTCAAACCAGATATTCTGTTTAATATATAATTTTATAATAATCATTCTAGTGGTATCCATTGGATTTTGCCTTTTCTGTGTGAAGACGTGTTTTGCACATTATGGCATGGCAATCAGGGCAGATTTCTGGAAATTACAGGGCATTTACTAATGTTTTCAGAGAAGGCTTTATTTACCCATATTTTCTAGCCTTTTACTCTGGCTCAGAGAGGGTTAAGGAGTTGAGAAGGCACATGTGGCAGAGTTTTACAGGGAAAATAACTGCAAAGGTGGTTTTAATAAGGAATCAAGTCTGAACAAGGTGCTCAGGGGTAATCTGTCTTTTATTTAGAAGGTAGGAGGTTGCAATAAAGCATATTCTCCCCTGGCTGCAAATGAGAGCTTGGGATGTGTGTGGTAGGATGGTAGGTGAGGGGAAGCCCTGGAAATGTTCCTCCAGTGAGTGAGTGAGTGAGTGAGTGAGTGAGTGAGTGAGTGACACCTTCCCTTAGTCATCTCCCCTTGCTGTTTCAGGTATGTGTACCACAGCTCCAAGTGGATGGTGGCTGGCAATGCTGACTCCCCAGTGCCCCCGAGGGTTTACATCCATCCTGACTCCCTGGCTTCTGGAGACACCTGGATGAGGCAGGTGGTCAGTTTTGACAAGCTCAAACTGACCAACAACGAGCTTGATGATCAAGGCCATGTAAGTTAGCAGCTCAGCCTGGTGCCTGCTGCTCCAGCTTCATTCCTCTCAGGCTGGGAAGGTTGCTGCTGCTTTAATGCTCCCGTGTCCTGCTGGGCACACGTGTCTGCAGTAACAATCCAGAACTATGCAGCCTTTTTCCCCCCTGCTTTACTGCTTTGTCTCAAAATGCCTCCTGACCCTATAAAGCATAAAATGCCTTTCTCTCTGTACATAGCATAAACTTCAGCTCATACATGTTAAGAAAAGGATAGTTCTCTTCATATTAACCTTTACTTCATCCACACTTTCTTTTACATCTGGATGTAGTGTAGAATATTTGGAATAAAAAAATAGCCTAACCTTTTTTCTTCTCCTTTTGTTTTTTTTTTCTTCAGATAATCTTACATTCAATGCACAAGTACCAGCCCCGTGTTCATGTCATCCGCAAGGATTTCAGCAGTGATCTTTCTCCTACAAAGCCAGTTCCTTCAGGAGATGGGGTGAAAACCTTCAACTTCCCCGAGACTGTCTTCACCACAGTGACAGCCTATCAAAATCAACAGGTAAAGCTGTGTGCCTTCAGTCTCCTTTGATGTTGAAGTTTAAATCTATCAGTGTGCTCTTCATATTAGGAACATTAATTCTGCTGAGAAATGTAGTTCAAGAAGAGTGTACACTTTGCTGGCTCAAAAGTTTGTGTTTTTTCTGCACAAAAACAAAAATGCTTTCTATAGGGTGGTGTGTAGACATGAATTATCTACCCAGACAACCATCTTTCAGATAAGCTGCCTGCAATAAAGTAAGTAGGTGAGATCAACCATCAAGAGATGTATTGTGTTCACATTTCCTTGCTGCCTCATGGTACAAACTGCAGTGTCCTGTCCCCATTGTACGACTAGTCTGGAGCTGTTATCACACAGAGAAAACACAGTTGGGCTTTTTTTTTTTTCTTTTTCTTTTTTAGAAGTGAAGGAAATAGTTTTGGTGAAGTGCAATCTCATCAATTTGCTGACAAAAGAAGCCTTTGAACATAAGCCACAGCAGCCCATGTGTTGCATATGAGCTGAAATTCTCATGCATAATTTGTTTTTGATTCAGATCTTGCACAGTTCCCAGAGGAGAGTGTGACTATTGGCTCCAGATATCATAAAGAAAAGATGTTGCCACAGTGGGATCCTATCTGTAGAGACCTTGACTACAGAGCTTTGTAACTGAGCTGCCCTTTTGCTTAAACTAGACTTCATGGCACTAAGAAGTGTAATCTCAGTGTACACTAGTGTTTGATGACAGAATTTCCTGTCTATCCCTATTTTCCCTGATGACACCAGCAATGAAATAATTTTTTTCATTTCATGGACACATTTGCTGTCCATTCCCCTTCAGTAGCCAGTGACAGTGTCCTAGTCTTTGAGAAGGTGGCCTATTGCCCACACAGTTCCTTATACCTGCCTGTCCTCTCTAGAGTCTCTTTGTGTGTCACTCATGTGCCAGCTAACTAGAATAAGGGTACAAAATAACTGTTTTCAAGCTGGGTAGGGAAATAGGTTATAGATTTTTCAGCTATAAATTTCAGATGAGTCTTGAATCAGAAATGGTGAAGTAAATCTATTTCTTTTCCATGAAAACATCTGTATTTCTGGAGTATGACTTCATGAACTCAGTAGATGTCATTATATTTAGTATTTTTGGACTGAGAGACAGACCCGTGTCAAATCAGCTCAGGGCAGATTGTAAGGCATAGCCAATTTGTAACAACTGTGAATTGAAATAATTTAGTAAATCACTATACAGGGTTTGTTTTGCAGCATTTAATAGGGAGCACACATGCTTGCAATGCTCTCAAGACTGCTTCTGGATATCCACTCCACACTTCTTCTCCTTTGGTCTCTTTGAATTGACTTAAGCTGAGGTCCAAAACAGTTCAGCTATTCCAACAGAAAA
>JANHGL010001131.1:54320-66854 GCA_024611195.1 Ceyx melanurus
CAGAAAAAAAAAAATTAAAAAAAAAAATAAAAAAAATATATATATTGCACCACAATGGAGGGTTTGCGGTCATTGCAGCATTTAAAATTTCCTGCCCTGAATTTCTATGAATTCTAAACATTTGGTTATTTTGCCCCCCCAAAAATTGTGGGGGGTATTTTTGTACAAGCAAAGGAGATTCTGGTGGGTTTTCATTAAAACTAAATTTAAATCCTCCAGATCTGCCTACATGCCCTCCAGTGGCTGTAAAACTTTGCCTTACTGGGAGAAATGTCTCTGGAAACAATTGTAAAATGTGAGCAAATCCACCACAGGGATTCCCTCTGATGTAATTCCATCCTCCACAGAACATATCTGTCTCTGTACACACAAGTCCCAGGACAGCTGCAAAGTCAGGCTAGCGGAAATTAAGTTCACAAATTAAGCTTCTGCAAAAATAGGATCTGCATTCCAGATCTGAGGTTAATATCCAGAGTAAGGACTTGGTTCTGACAGAAGCAAAACACCTGCAAATCCACTTCAGCACAGCCTGTGTTATACTAGTCTCTTCTTTGCAATTTCAACCTCAAATCTGCTAGGAGCTGCAAGTTCAAAACCCCAGTATTAATTTCCAACAAGGAATTCATGCCTGAAAATAAAGCAGGAAGATTTAAAAAAAGCACTCGGTCTGGTTGTCATCTTCTTTGTTTCAAGGACAGGAAAAAAAGGAAAAAAAAAGAAATAAAAGAACACTGCTGGGTATCTAGAGTGTTGTGGCTGGAATAACCCAGAGAGCAGCCAAACCTGAGCAGGGTTGATAAGTTATAGCTCCTGGGGTTTTGCACAAGGTGTGCTTCTCCTTTGGGAACAGCTTCTAAATCCCAGTGCTGTGCCCTGTTTTCCTTGCAAAAAAACCCCTACAACTGGTTTTTTTGCCTCTGTCACTGTTCATTTGCTAAGCAGATAATCTGTTAATGGATAACAGAAGGGCAACTTTAATGCAAGCCTGAGGAATTAAGTATGAAAGATCAGATGGTTTGGGCATCAGTAGTTTTCATTTGTAGTAAGAAAGAAAAAAATGGGGATCTCAACTAATTGCCTTTTATCTTCCTTTTCAGATCACCAGATTAAAAATTGACAGAAACCCTTTTGCCAAAGGTTTCAGAGATTCTGGAAGAAATAGGTAAGAGGAGCTGGTTTGTATTTCCACTCTTCTCCCTCCTTTCCCTGAGGACTGCCCAGGGCATGTGTGTGTCTGAGAAAGGTGTTTTGTGATCCTAACTAACTTTTATAGGACAAGTTTACTCTAGACTAGATTTTAGAGGAATTAGAAGGGTTGTTGTGCCTTGCCTAAATGATATGTATGAAGTATATACATCATGATGGTTTCCTTGGAAAATGCTTTCCACGTTAGCCAGCTGGACTGACCTCATTTCTTTTCAGAAGTCTCCTTAAGAGCTGCTTCTACCTCTGGACCTTGCAGCCCTAAGCCCTGAAACCAGGTCCTAAATATTCTTAGACCACATATCTGTAAAGACAGCTTATCACTTTCCTACTTGACATCTTTCCTGTAACTGTATTTTTTTGCTGCCTCATGTTTAATTTCCTCTTCACTGCTACCTTAGTAGTCTTTCTATTGCCACTAATTTTGAGGCTGTTTCCTTCTGGATACATATTTTGCTATTGTTGGTTGGTTGGGTTGTATTGTTATTGTTTGTTTTTTGTTTGGTTTGTTTTGGTATAGGGTTTTTTTTCCCCTGCTGAATGTTTTATTTATGTCAATTTATTTTCCTCTGAGCTTTTCGATTTGCTCTTGAGTAACACAATTAAAATGTTCTTTAACATCTCTGTTAACTTATTAGTAAACTGCTAATGCTTTACTGATATGGCACCATAATATAAAAAAAATAGGTAAATAAATTAACTAATAAGGATACTGTAGGGTTTCTTAATTTTTTGGTTTGTTTGTTTGTTACTAAAAAGAAGATAGAGAAATGGACAATTGTAAATGGTAAAACAGACAAATAGGTCACAGGCTAACACTGCAAAATAATAAAAGTTGTAGGAAAGGAGAGCTAGACACTTTTGCTTGTTCTTTATTATATGTAGAGCTGGCTGAAGGGCATTTTTAAATTGTAGTTTTCACAGAAAATTCCAAAACTTGGTGCACAAATGTTTACATAATGAGAAAAAAGTGATTTCTGAAAGGTTTGCAGGATACAAGTGTAAAAATGTTCTGCTTTCAAACAATTTTGTTTTTTTCTCCAGTGGTGTCAAATTGTTTCACTATGTATTGCTGAATTTTGTCAGGATTTTGATCAAAAGTTAAACAGAAGACCTGAAACACCTTTAGAACACATTATATTTTTACAACGCAAGAGTAAAATTGGAACTGTAATTTAAAAAATCTTTTTGTATTAGTAAAAAACATTACAGAGAGATTAAAAAAAATAAGAAGAAATTCCAAACAAAAAGTTTCAACCTTTTTTATTGTGAGTGAATCCAGAAGCATGCAGCAGATCTAAATATTTCAGACTAAATGATGGGGGTATCCCTTAAATCAGCACGACAGAGGCTTCAAGCATTAAATGAATTGTAGAACTAGACCACATTATGAGAACTCTAGGGTTGTAAAGCAAGGCTCTGAGTGTGCAGACCTGAGTGGAAGTTGTGTGCATACCCTGCCTTTGCTGTCCCCATGGGCAATGTAATTTAGTTTTGCCTTTGTGTGTTCACCAGGACCACTGCCTTGTTGATGGTACTGTAAAGGAAGAGTTGAGTGAATGGGCAGCCCCATCACCCCTGTAAACACTATTTTCTCCACGATCAGACATCTCACTGACCTAGTGGCTTCCTAGCTTAGCTCCTCTGTCTCATCCTGTAGCTCTGTGAAAAGATGTTACCACCCTTATTTAATTCCTGCTCCTTCCTGAGGCACGTGTGACTTTTATTCTGCTCTCCTCCCCTGAGTGGTGGGAAGCAGTATGCGACCCGAGTACAAAGTTTTCCCTATGTGCAGAGATACAGCTGCACTCGAGGCTGGGCTTCAACTAGGGATTGATGCAGTTCCAGATCCATGGTGGGCTAGATTAAGGTGGAAGACATTAATAAGGTCCTAGCCCAGTGAATTTGGACAGTTTCCTGAAAAGGTTGGGAATTACTGATCTTTGTAGCTCATTGATTTAAGAAAGGGCAGGAAATTGCTACACGGCTGCAGCTGTGGGGAGGGCTCAGTCGGGCTCTCCGCTGATGTAAAGAGGAATTAAAATCTTTAAGGTATTACACATCAAAGAGAGCAGCCCGAGGCTTTAGGAAGAGAAAACAGGCAAGGTATTTGCAAGCATATATAGCAGTCAGGCGCCTGCCTTACAAGCAGTGGTCTGGCTAAGGTTGCACCACTGTTGTCAGCTAGCAGAGGACACAAAAGCTCAGCTGCTCCCTTTAAAGGGGACACACAGGAAGGGGAAAATCATTGAAGCCCAAGTGGTGTGTGGAAGGGACTCTCCAAATGAGGCTTAACTGTGGTGGTTGGCTCCTCTTTCCCTCATCTTTCCCTCACAACTTTCGAATCTCATCAGGATCACTGGTCAACTGCAGTGATAATTGTGATGCTCTGTAGCTTCCCACATGCCCACAACAATTTTGGTCAGCTGTGGTGCTGAAGAGTAGCTGGAGAGTGTCCCACTTGAAATGTAGGCCTCCTCTGAAAAAGAAAACAAGGTAATTTTTAAAAGGGGCCATTTGTGAAGCAGAAAAGCATAGTATATGTCCAAGAGGATTTCTCTGTAAGGTTTTAAAAGACAAAAATATGTATGCAGCAGGAGCTACAGAATATCTAAGGCTGCTCCAGGGTGTCATATCCCAGTGATATCAGAATACTGCATGGTTAGAATTTGCCAGGACATGATAAAGAAAAAAAAAAAAAGACACAGGAAAAAAACAGAGCAAGTGGGAATAGAGGAGCTCTTAAGCCACTTCTTCCCTAGGACATTTCCTTTATGCTTTGCATTGAGGCCTGTCCATGAAACAGAGATAGATGTTTTTCCTTCACCTACTTATTGTGATATTATTTCACCGTTGTTGCCTGGTTCAGAAATTATGGAGTTGACTGTTGTTTTTAAAACTAGTTTCCATTTAAAATCCTTTCCTTCTGTCAGCTCACAGCCTTCCCATATAATTCCTTTTGGCTGTGGTCTCCATTATTACAACAGTGCTAAAAACTTACTTCTCTGGGGATACCCCATCATGATGTAACTGCCTGTATCCATATTGGATCTCCCTCAGTTGTCTGCATGGTTGTCTCCACAGCTGACTCAGTCTTAGTGTTTGGACTGGCAGAAGGAGAAAAGAGGTTTTTCAGAGGGAAGGGTGCAAAGAAGCTCATCATCTGGGTGTTGTTTTTCAGTCTTTGAGTACTCCAACCATGTTAGTTGATGAACACAATAGTGTTCATCAATTTAGCCATTGGCCTTGATGGGAGGGAGTCAGAAGGCTGAGTCTTAGTTCTCCTGTATTAGAGATTATCTTTATTTTTGATCTTTCTTTCCTTTATCTGCAAATGCACGTGAAGCGTCTGCAAAAGTAAAACAAAAGAAATGGTCCTGGTGGAGAAAGGATACCTGCATAATGTACCTAATGAGGCAAATATATATTATTATTTGGTTGCTTTCCTGAATTTCAATAGACAGAACCAGAGATTTTGACATATGGAGTTCAGATAGCCAAATATTTGGGTAGCAAGGGTACAAGTTTAATGCCACAAAACCTATTTTTTGGTGGATGAATAAAGTTAATTTGACAGTGCTTGCTGGACCTCCTAGAAGGAAGCCAGAAGGGCAACAGTCAGGACACCCAACTGGATGATGGGAGAAAAAAAATACCTAAACTGAAGGCAAGCAATGGCACTTTCAGATGTGGGTAGCTGAGGTTGAATAGAAGTTGTTTGTGTTGGAAATGCACAAACCCACGGAGCTTTTGTCCAGGGTAAAAGAACCAGGAGGGTGCTTGGAGCTGATAGTTTGGCTTCTCCAGCGAACAACAAAATGGTGACCGGAATCCCACAGGCAGCAGCCATGGCAAGGTCAGACATATGGGATGGATTATGGAGGTGCACAGATAGCTTGGACATCTTTTTTCATTTTTCAGACAATGCAACTTTTTCATTTATTGCCTATTATTAAAACTTTATAGCACTAAAAATAAAAGAATGAATGAAAAAGAGAGAGTGACTTTTGGATACCTTTTAAAAGACAGACCTTATTAAAATAAAGCTGGCAATTTCTCTTCTGATACTTTTTTTTTTTTTTTTACTTCCTTCATAAAGGTGGTGTGAGAGGGGAAGGTTTATGGCCTGATAGACAGTTTGAAGTCCATGCCACATGGATAATGTTCAGCATACTTGGTACCAGCAGTCCCCACCAAAGCCGAAAAGTTGCTGAGATGTCAGAATTGCTGAAAACAATTTTTTTTTTTTTGGTCAGCATTTCTTGCTGTCCCAAAACGTGTCTTCATTGGCCAGGTGGGGTTTGTTTCCCCCATTAGGGGTTGGAACACACACAGAATAGCAGTCCAGTATTTCTGTGCTATTGTAGAGGTCTGTGATGTGGCTCTGGATATCTTGGTAAACATCAGTATTATAAACTGCTGTGGGAGAGAGGGTTTCTAGATTTAACAGTGATGGAGTTTCTTAATTTCCACCTCCTCACTTCAACAATTTATTTCAAAAAATTGGAATACATCACAGAGGAATCAAATATATGGAAGGACAGGTTATAAAGTTGCAAAATTAGTCATAACAGATGGTGCTCCTTCTCACCAAAGCTGGTTTTCACATGACTGCACATTCTTTTCTGAAAGACTCCATACATGAGGTGGGGAGGTGTCTAGCAGGTTAGCACATGAGGTTGCTGTCTCATGGATCTTATCTGATGTATAGAAGGATGTGGAAGTTCAGTAATAATGTATTCTACTTAGGAACTATTTTAAGAACACCTCTAACATTTGTTCTGCACAAAGAAAAAAACCCAAGCCAATGGGGAAAAAAAGGGTGATCTGGTGTATAGTGACCTCAATTTGTGCACAGGAGAACTGGATGTAACAGGTACACTCCATGCTGCCATCTGCTCACAGGCACAGTGGAGTCCAACCCTTGAAAGCAATATATTATTTCTAATTTACTCTTTTATTTCTTATTTTTATTTTTTTCCCCTTTTCTTTTAGAATTACAAATTTTATGGTACTTGTGAGAACTGTATTGATTAGTGGTAGATGGAGAGCTAGAAACTTTGAAATGTGAGTCAAGCTGAGCTGAGAACGATGCAGGGTCCAGGCAGAGACTGGGGTAATAGCTTTGCTCTGACTCTACTGTTTCCCCTTGGGCTACCTCCTGTTAGCAGTTGGATTTTACTGGAAGGGATTCGTGAGAGCAGAGCCAAAAGTCAGATGCTGGTGCAGAGTAGGGTTATGTGCACAGGGATCTAAGGACTGAGCCAGACAGTGAATGTTGTTTTTAGTGAGCATGTCTTACTACTTCCCCACCCCCCACCCCGCACCCCATCTTTGTGGCAGACACACAGCAGCTGGATTAGCACAGCTGGAACTTTCAGTCTGCATTTCTGGATCTATTACTTGGTTTTCATCATCGAGGCAGGTCCTTTCAACAGCAGGTCTTGTAACATTGCAAACCTGCTCAGGGCATTTTATGCCCCTTGGATATAGAGTACCAAAAAGTCTTCCTTTGGTGGTTGAGCTGGGAATTGGTCCCCAACTCTGCAAAAAGGTGCTGTTCTCTTCCTGAGAAGAGAGGCAGATGGACCCTGAACATGTGTGGCTTTCTCACTCACGGACTGGAGGAAATCCCAGAGGTGGTACCTGTAGTCAAAGAGCTTCTCCTGCACACAGAGCCCAGCTTAGCAGATGGGTTCACATTCTGTGCTGCTTGTGTTGTCTCTGAGCTCCATGAGCTGACAGAGGCAACTGTATTAATCAAATAGTTTTGTTGTAATGTGCTCAGCACTAGTGTGAGACTGCTATGCAGAGATGTCTTCTGTTTCTACTTCTAACAGCTTAGCAGCTAATAAACACCATGCAACAACCTCTCTTCTAAACCTCCTCTTAAAATACAGAGTTTGGTTTGCCAACTCGGATGTATTTAAAGCATCCGTGCTTCCGGGGAGACTTTGGAAAGTTAACTGAGTGAGTGGAGGCACGTGCAGAAAGACATTTTCAGAAGCAAAAGGCAGCTCCAGTATCAGTTCAACATCTGATGAGAGGCTCTGGGGATGTTAGAGCCTTTTGCATTGAAAGGGAATATGTTCTCACATTTGATGAAGCATCTCTAGTCGTGTTCAATCAGCACGAGAGCTGTAACCTACTGCTGGAAAAGAGGCAGGGGAGGGTGAGGAGTGGGGCAATGTGCAGCTTCCACAGAGGAGAGCCTTTCCTGGGAAAAAAAACTCCAGGGGGTTGGCTCATAAGAAACCTGAGAGTCTTTTCGTGATAATGCACCTACGTCCTCACTGAAACTGTGGAGTTACAGATCTTCAGCAGAGCTGGCATTCTGTGGTGAAAACAAGAACAAGTCTGAGACCCCAGCCCTTCAAGAGGAAAAGTTCTTACTTGATTTTTGGCTTCTGCTCTTTGGTAAAACCTTTGTGGTGAGTTAGGAGCACAAAGCAGAGATGCCACTGATCTTTTATAAAAAGGCCTTTCAGGCATTTCTTGTTGAAGTACAAAACCAAAGAGGTTCCCTCTTTGATGGTCTCCCATAGCACTTCAGAGCAGTTTCTAGAACTAGGAAGTGGCGGGGAAAGGCTGTTTACAAAATCTCTGATTCTTTAGGCTGAATTCCAGACCTACTTTTTCATGACAGCTTTAAATTGACCAAGTGCAGAAGCCCACTCTATGCTAAAGCATGACTTGAGGACCTTGCCAGTTGTTTGTCTCCTGCAAAGCAAGACAGAAAGTTGTGGATACTTGTTAAAAAACAGAAAGGCACTGAGAGGCTGTTAAGACCTTCTGAAATCCTGGGCTGGGGAAATTTCATTTTACTCTGGTGGCCAGCACCTGTGTGGGAAGGCTCACTTGAGGAATTCACAGATGCCAAGGTGACCTTTTGGTGGCCACTGGCAGCTTGTCAAGGAAGGTCATAGGCCTCTTCCTCCGGTGCCAATACCCTTGCCAGCTGACTGACATTCTTTTTCTCTCCTTGTTTTATTTTTGTTGCATAGGACAGGGCTGGAGGCTATTATGGAGACCTATGCCTTCTGGAGGCCCCCAGTGCGCACTCTCACCTTCGAAGACTTCACTACCATGCAGAAGCAGCAAGGTGAGCATACAAAGGGTGTGCAAAGAGCTGTAGAAAGAGCAGGAGATGAGAATGTAAGAGCAGCAATGTGCTCTGCTGTTCCTCCAGCATCCAGGATGGGAAGGTCACATGCCTTGTTGAGCTCTTGGGAAAGGACACGGAGCAGAGAGGAAGAATGGAAACAGTAGACATAGCATTCCTTCTAAGGTGCAATGGAGTCACTTCATCTCCCTGATGTCCCCAGTGCTAGAGCTAGAGTCTTAAGAGCTAGAAGGAGGAACAGGAAGGAGCACAGGGTTAGTTGAACCAGT
Source organism: Ceyx melanurus (assembly GCA_024611195.1). Taxonomy (NCBI): domain Eukaryota; kingdom Metazoa; phylum Chordata; class Aves; order Coraciiformes; family Alcedinidae; genus Ceyx; species Ceyx melanurus. Next base: position 62,916 of record JANHGL010001131.1, read on the forward strand.
CTAAGTACGTGGCATGAGTTAAGAGTGAAGAGAACATAGGGAGACTGAGGAAACACCCCAGCATATCAGACACACTGTTCTCTATTTAGAGTTAATGTCTGCCATTTGTGTGGAAACACTAGGGGTAGTGGTGTGTGTCCTCTGGAAGCTTTAGGAGATCAGAAATGTGCCTTCCACCAGGATCATACTACTTCACTTTCAAAATCCGTTGGCCTCGCTGGAGGGACTTTCTGTTAGCCCCAGTGTGGGAGGCCAAGTGTTTTTTGCCTGTTCATGCTGTGTCTTTTCATAGCTGCTGCCCTTTACATCTCTCATTTGTTAAGTAGGGCTTTCATCTCTAGTTTCAGGTTGTGTTACTATTTTTTTATCTCGGGGGTAAGGCTTCCCCATTCACTGCATTGCAGATATTTCTAGTTAGAAACACAGCAATCACTGGAAATTAAAGTGTCAGGGCAACGTGGTACATTTTTATTCCAATATATATGCAAGACAAGAAACAATCCATAAATGTGTTCAAACGTGGTGCATATGAGATTAAACCATCAAAAACAAATGCATGACCAGTATAGCAGATACTCCAGCCTCTCACATTTGAGTTTGACCACCCAACCCTCTTTAAAAGCACAACATCGGGCAGGAGAAGTTTTGTACAAGCTCAGGGGCTTGTGTTGAGGAGCACTTGGTCAGAGATGGGTTAAAGCAGGGATTCAGAAACGCTTTCATCACCCACCTAAATAGAAACATAAATCTCTCCCCCTGGTCTCAGTGGCTGAGGCAGCCTCCCTCCTGTGTCTCAAACCCCACTGGTCTCACACGCCTCCTCTCTCCTGCCCTCCCATTGGTTATCAGATAACATCCTAGTGGCAAGTCCAGCTATTGCTTACATGGTAAAGTAATACTAGGAAAGGAAAATATTTAATGTATTTTTAGCATGTTTTAATATAGTTTGGCAGCTGGAAAACCAGGAAGCAAGCCAGTACCCTGTGACCAGCTGGCTCTGTGCAGACCACCACAGACCACTAGGTTTAGGACAGACGTTAACTGAAGTTGTGCCTGCAGGTCCATCTCCAAACTTAAAAACTTGCTACAAAAAGCATTCTCAAGCTCTGTGTTTAGCCATGCACAACAAGATAATAAATAGCAAATATATCCTCCATGGTAATTCTCACCTCTCTAGTGGTTGCTGTAAGAAGCTGACCCCTGGTCTCAGCGATAGGTGCAAAGTCAAGGTACAAACACATTCTATTTTAATTTTTGGCTGCCAGGACAGCCCCCGAGGGCCAGCACAAATATTCTGGTCTGGAGGTCTTGAAATTGCTGGCAGAAAAAACAAGAAATGCTGAGGTGGCTTTAAGCCACCTGTGATTCTTCCCTCCAAACCTAAGGTGGCCAGGATGTATAGTGCCCATACCTTCCTTTCAAGCACATGATTTGTGTGACAGGTAAATCATTATTGTTTCACAGTTGACTTCAATATAAACTATTACAGCTCAGACTCTCTGAGACTTAGTCAGTGGTTTGCCTGAGACTCTACTCCTCTCTCCCACCTGAAGCCTCAGTGCTCTGAACTGCATGCTATTATTTAATATCCTTATATATTTATGAATTAGAAGTTTTCAGGGTGTTCTATTAATGAACACTTTAGATTATACTGCTCTCTCCAAAGCTGGGTGAATATGTGGCATTTCTGAATAGGCCTTTGAAGAATTGCAAATCTCCATTTTATCCCTTGAATTGTTAATTATGAAACTGCACTAGGCTACAGGAGACTTTTGGACCCAGATATACCCACTGCAGCTTAAGAGGTGTGAATCCTTAAGTTGAAAGCAGCAAAATGGGCCACATGCTTGAGAACACCATGATGTAAACCATAAAGTAATAATAAAGAGTGGGGAGATAATTTCCTAGCTGTGGACTGATATTACAATGAGGTCTTCTACTGGATGTATTTTTAATGGTTGGAAAGGGATTGAAAAGGATTCAGGGGAAAAAAAATATTATTTGTTTGGTGGAGAATTTTACTGAGAATAAAAATGTGGTTTTTGTAGTTAATCCAAAAGAAAGTATTGAATCTTTAAAGACATATATTACCTTGCAGAGAGAAGAATATGTGGTAGCTTTCTGTCACCTGTCCTCAATATACTCTTGTGACTGCAATTTTCATGTTTTTATGACACAGCTTTGTGCAACCTGCTTCATTCGAGTGGCTCCACTAACTGAATTTTCATCCCTTTTTATGGGATATTAAGAGATACGGAGAACACAAGTTCCCCCTCACCCACCTTTTTCATACATTTAATTTTTTTACAGGTTTTTATATCCCTTTTCTGTGCTTCCCACAGTGAATAACACCAGCCATTTAATTTCTCTGCAAGTGGGAATTTTTCCAGGCCCTTAAACGTTTCTTTAAAAACAAGTCTGCAAAGAGTATTCCAGATGCATCCACATGATACAATTATCTAAAGGTATTATAATTTTTTTCCACATTATCCATTCTCCCATTCCACATACATCTTAGTGCTTTTCTTGTTTGTTTGGCCCAAGCTGTATGCTGAGCAAGGGCCACGGTGACACATTGAATCAATACTTGGCACGCTGGATGCAGCTGTTTCATACAGGGATTAAATAACTTTCTAATCTACACAATGATAGGTTTCAGCTGTCACACAAACCAGAGAGCCTAATATCACAACCAGTCACACAGATGCCTGGTGCAGCTGATTCCAGTGGTCCATAAGCTTTATTTGCATGTGTTACTGTTGAAGTGAGGTGCATCAGCAAGTCTCTGCATCTCTGTGACCTGAATGGTCACCATATTGTCCTATCAAAGAGAAGAACATGTTTTTTCTGTCAGTAAAACCCTCTGGCCTGAGGATCTCTCCTTTGGAACACACAATCCAAAAGTCATTGCTGCTTTACAATGGCAAGCACCGTGTTTGACACAAACACAGCAAATCTGCAGGCATTTCTGAAAACAAAACCTTTTCAAAAAATGCTTTAAAAGCAGCAATCCAGGAGAGGCTGACCTTCTGAAGAATGACGTCACCCACTCTGCAGTCTGGAGAAAATAGGGGCTTAGGATTATTGAATGCATATGGCAATGGGATGCGGGGAAAGCCAAGAATCTATTAAAAGTCTTTAATTGAAATATATTTTCAAAATTTAGATTGAACATCATTCAGATTCTCATTATTAAAAATATGTGGCTCAGTTTCTCGATTTTAAAAGGGAACATGAAAAAAAAAAAAGTGGGGAGGAAAGTAAGAGTTCCAGTAACTCTGGATTGTGTCATTTTCCAGGAGTAGAAAGAGCCATTGCTGCCTTCTATGTGCTATACAGTTTCCCACAGGATATTGTGATGAGCAGATCACTATCAATGACTGTAAGTTTTGCCAAGACATAGAGACATAGAAAGGTACTGTGACAATACTAGAATAGTGATCAGTATCTGATCCTTCCTACAAAAGCTGATGACTTATGCAAGAAGTAAAATCTAAGGTACTCTGGCAGCTGGTAAGAGACATTGTCTCCTAAGCAGAATTTCAGGACCAGTATGCGAGTCACATGATGTGGTACATCAGCAAGTTTGCAGTACATAAAATTTTACTTCATCATTAAATTACTGGTTTGATAGATGCATACCAAATCCACAGGAGTCAAACAGCTTTGACTGGTGAGTTCTCAAGGCAGCTTTCCTTCCAAATGGCGTTTCTTTGCTTGAATAAGTGCCTTTGCTGAGGACTCCACTAAGTACTTTCAATAGATTCATTCTGTCCTCCAACAACTAGAGCAAATAATCCTTGCACAGGAGTTAACAGAGATCATTGAAAGAGCTTTAAACTGGGTTTGAAGGGGGAAGGGGATCAAATCAGGCTTACTAGATATGAGCCTGGAGATGGACTTTAGTCTGCCACCCCACTTGGGGTGGTTGTTGGTGAT
>JANHGL010001131.1:66954-77027 GCA_024611195.1 Ceyx melanurus
GAAGAGAGAATTGCTGAACACCTTCTTTACTTCAGTCTTTACTACTAAAACCAGCCCCTGTTTATTCATATCCCTGGATAAAGGGGAAAGAGCCTCGTGGAGGGATGACTTTCCACTAGTCAAATTATAGATTAAATTATAGAATATTATCCTGCTCTGGCAGGGGGGTTGGACTCCAAGATCTGCAGGGTCACTTCCAATCCTTGCCATCCTGTAATCCTATGATCTGCATTGGTCTTAGACTGGAGACCTGAGGCAGAGAGGCTATCTGTTAGAAAATCTGCAATGGCTGTTGAGTTTATAATTAAGAGCTTGAAATTTGGCTAAAAGGTTGCTGGAGGCAAAGAAGGGTATGCTCCTTGTGAAAAGTACAGCTGGATCTCTAATAGTAATACAGCAAGTATCTCTGGTAGCAGCAGGTACACTGCTATCTGTAGAGCATCATGGGTGTACCAACTGGTGACCAAGCACAGCTCCTACTGGCTTCCTCTGAGAGGGAACATTCTAACTCTTCAGTCTTGTATTGACAATGATATGAGCAAAACACTCTGTCTCCTCTGTGTGGAAAAGGTTCAATCTTCTCATTTACTACTGGAAGGACACAGTGTTTTCTCGTAGCAGCAATGAGTCCAAACAGCCCCTAAGGCTGCATGATATATCAGCAGATGGAAGGCAGACACCCTGATCTGAGGTGTTGCTGCTTTTCCTAGTTCCCTCTCTGTAAACATTGCCCTTTTTGGGCAGGCATCACCTCTGGACTAGATGATCTTCTAGGTCCCTTCCAACCCCTAACGTTCTGCGATTCTGTCTTGCCAAAGTTTGACTGTACTGCTTGTTGCTAATTTCTTCTCTGGTGTAATACTCTTCTCTGTGTTTGGGCTGGTGCTCAGAGAGCTGCCCTGATTGCACCCATCTGAGAAAAGCATCATGAATGCACAAATGTGTACTGGTGTCAAGTGGAGGAAAGACTGAGCCATCCAGAACTCCATCTGAAGGCATCACAGCTTCCTTAAGGTCGAAAGTTGCAAATCAATAACTATTAAGATCCTTTTGACTTTATCTGAGATCCCAGATCCTCAAAATAGTGTTTCCCAAAAGAGCAGAGCTGCTGCTGTTAAAGGAGGCTGAACAATCTACAAATAACATCTGCTTGTCCCCTTGCCTTCTGACAGCAGCCATTGGTTCTCTAGGCAAGGCCACCAGGATAATCTGGATGCTGCTTCCCTTTCAAAATCAATTGTGAACGGTCTAGGCTATTGGCAGAGGTCAGATATCTGGGTTTGGACTCAATTAACTTCTTGATTCTTTTGACCTTGAAGAGGAGATTGGAAACAGAACAGTTGTTGCCAGAATTATTGGGATCAAGCGCTGGTTTCTGCTGCATACTTCAAATGGCTTGTAGATTGCCTCATTTAAATGAAGCCACAGGGAACAAAACGTTCCAGTTTCTTCTTGGTTGAGCTGCAGACAGTTGATTTTTAGGGAAGGGGTGTTTCTGGTACTTTAAGATCTCATCTTTTACAGTGAAAAGCTAAAATACCCTCCCTGATGTGACGTGAGGGGCTGAGAGTGAAAGTCTCCCTGATGACCTGAAAGGAGCCTGAAGCACTCTGTTACTCTAGAAAGGTGTTTGCCCTGAAGTCTAATTACTGAAGCATAAATCTGTTATCTCACGAGTGGTGATCAAATTTCACATGAATGACTAGAGATGGTCAATGATACTTTGAGGATTTGCACAATTTCCCCAGAGCAGCACATTATTGTGTTATAAGTAGAAAGTGGCACGTGCTTTGAACTTGCCAAAATACTACAACATTTTTCCTCTATTTAGGAGTTTTGAACCACAGTGCCTCTAGGGTTTTATAGTTGTTTATTGTATTTTTTATCATTTAATGTGCTGGACCTTGCAGGGTTTATGTTGGTCCAAAGAGAACTCCATCAATACTGGCAGGAGAGGTTTCAGTTTTACTTCTGACACTAAACAAAAAAATGGTCACTATTTCAGTGAATCTCAGCAGCAGCTTCTGTTGTTACTTTTTGAAGGATTTGTGCTACTTGCTCTTGGAGGATGGCTAAAGCAAGTTTTATCCTAATTTTATGACATATCAGTTTGTGTTGCAGAAATAAAAGGAAATGCTTTTCTGAGTTGTTCTAGATTTGTCATTAATTTCAGTGATTCTTGTAAATTGAGGTAAACTTGTGGGAAAAGTCCTTCTCTATAATTTACTAATCTTAAAGGAAATTTCCTTTCATTCCTCACTTTTGTTCATACTTTCCCCCTTAAATCTATTCCTGTAACCATCTTTTTAACGTCCTGTGAGCTGTATCTCAAAGAACTACAATGCACTCTTTATATTTCCTCTACCAACCCAGCAACTTGGCATGTGGTAGATTTAGGGTCTCATTAGGGCCTTTTAAAGATTTTACCAGTGGATTCATAATTTGATAATTGTCCAAGGGCTTTGGCAGCTACACTCCATGAAGACAGAAATGGCTCTTATTTCCATGAAAGTGGGAAGTTTTCATTTCTGGAAACTGAGAAGGAAAGAGAGTCCAGTATGTCACAGACCAGATGACCCTGCCCTTGTTTGGTGTGAGGATGAGGCATTAAAGCTAGTTTAGTTTTCCAAGGTGGTGAAGAAGGAACTCAGAAGGTGCAAGAAGGATGTGATGAAGAATCTTGCAGTTCTTTTGAAGGTTTTAGGCTTGAGTTTTGCAAAGCTAGGAATGGGAAGAGAGCCCTTGGCTGTCAGTTATATTTGCAAAGCCAAAACTGTCATATCTGAAAGCAGGAATTACACCTGATTTTGTGTCACTTAGATGCTTGGAGATGAAAGTAGGTGTTGAGCAGGACAGAGGCCTGTGTTGTTTGAAGCAGAAATGAATCCAGATTTGTACTAGGTCTGGCTCTTAAAAGACATGAGATCAGATCATTACAGTTAATGCTTTCTGGCCTCATAATCTATCAGTCAGAAGGGTTAATTTCTCCCATTCTTTTGAAAGTCCTTTTACATATGTGTACATGTCTGTAGACTCTTCACAAAAAATCAGACTTTTCAGGAGTGACTTGGACTATGTCTGCATTGACAGGCTTCTCTGTCTGTGCTCCATGCTGGCCAGACACATGCCAGCTCCTGGCCAGCTCCGTTTGGAAAGCTGGAGAGCTGCATTAGCATGGCTCTGTGCCCAAGTGAATATAAACTGCCTCTTAGGAGGGCTTATTCACTCAAGTTAAGTGCCAGGAGGAGAACCATGAGCCAGATGAATGACTGGTGGCCAAGCCCCTTTCCCGCACCCTCAGAAACATGCCTTTCACATGGCAGACCTGCCAATGTGTTGGGCACGTGTCAGAATAGGGGTTGTGGCTCCTCCAGGAGACCAGTCAGTGAGGTTGTGCACCTATCATGCCAAAGCATCTGGCCTCTGGGCTACGTCCTACCTACATCTGAAGGTGGGAGAAGATGGCTGGGCTGAGGCCGTGGGCCTCCAGTTGGGCTGAGTACAGGCTCCAGGCCACAGTCTGGCCATGCTGAACCTGCAGCTCATTTGATGGCCATGATAAGCTTGTAGGTGGAAGCAGGCTGAACTGTTGTAGTGCTTGCACTCAAATAGTAATACCTTCGTGCTGACTGACATTTCAACGTGTAAAATCTTAAGACACCCTGCATTTCACATTCATGTGAGAAAGCTGAGGACCCTGTGTCATATCTGTTCTTACCGAGACAGTGAGCACTGTGTTATCACTGTCTGAGCCCATCCATACTAAGAGCTGCAGGCTACCAACATGGTCAGATAATAGCAGTGAGCTAGTTGCCCAAACAACTGTAAAGCTCTTGCCTGTCTGATGAGACTCTGCCATTGCACAGGGCTTGGCTTTTCTGTTCAGATGTCTTGTGCTGACTGCAGCTTCAGTTTGTGCTTGCTCGACTCCTCTGCACTAAGCAAGGACTTCAAGGACCAAGAGGTTTGTACGGAGGAACTGCAGGTGATGGTATAAACTGATGCCTGGAAGCATTAACAAGGAAAATATGCTGCAGTGGAGTTCAAAGTGTGTTTTTTTGTGCACCTTTCAGATAAAGGAGATTGGGATAAGCTGTGGGTCAACTAACTAGTGTGGTGTCATTTGTAAGAGAGATCTCAGAAAATTTTCCATGCACAGACTCCTTTGGCACTGATGCTCTCCCTGCGATCTCCCTGTTGCCAGAAAGCTCCCCTGGCTAACTCTGGCTGCTGGCAGATGTGTTTTCCGTACACACTGCAGTGTTAGAAGTTCTCTACGTGACCTACCCGGTGTGGAAGAGGTCCCCACTGCCTTTCAGCTGCCACTGCATGCTGAATGCTTTAAGAATACTCTGTGTCCTCATTTTAAGGCACTTCATACCTGTGAACTGGGTATGTCTGGGTTTGCAGCTTACCCTGAAAATGTTTTTAACACAAGCTCAGTCTAGATAAAAAAAACTCAGCTTGGAACATATAGAAAGACATCACCATTACCCAGGCTTAAAGGGGCACAGATAACAGGAAGGAAAGACCAGTCATAAGCTACTTGAGATGAAGTTTTAGTGGCAGTTCTTATTTGTACCCAGATGAGAAGCTGTAGATTCTTCCCTAAACCTTGTGGGCACAAAGCCAGCATTTATATATGGTCTCACAAGAGGGAATGCTAGCATGAGGAAGAAAGTTTGCTTTTACATCCCACCTTCTCTACAGGGGTTCCCTGTCTTCCACCATGATTTCATTCTTCTTTTTCCCCACCTCCTCTCCTTAACGATTTCTTACTTGTTAGTCCTGTTTGCAAGTTTTGACCTTTCTTGTGCTAGCTCATTCTCTCTTTAGAAACACTCCTGTCCCTTTGGTAAGGTCACCTAGTTATCATTCATATGCCCAGGCAGAGCTCAGACTCCTTTCAGGATGGCACCAATGCTTGGCTAAGTCCTGGCCATAACGGCAGGACACTGTGTGGACAGACACTTTCATCTTCCATGTAGATCAAGGTTCAGATACAAAGGAGCTGAAGTGATGACTTTGAAGGAGTTGAAGTGATCACTTTGAAGTGATGCCCCTTATATTTTATACAAAGGTTGCTTGCTAACTGCACATATGTGGGACTAATATACACAAAGCCAAAAAGGGTCTTCTGGAGACCAGACACAATAGTAATTAATCACTTCAGAATCATGATAAGGCTGGAAGTGAGAGATGCTGTGACATTACTGGTAAATGCTGATGGTGCTGGCAACTATTTCCAAGGGGAACAAGTGGTTGGAGAAAAGGAACAGAGGAGAATTACTGAGGGGTTCATTTTGTTCTTGCTTAAATGTGGTTTCAGTTGACTTAAACCAGACCTAAGCATAGCCTTGTGTATCAGTTTAACTAGATTGGTTTGCATCCATGCCTTCCATTAAAATGACATGCACATCTGTGTATCTGAGACTTGCATGGTGTGGATGTACTTGCTGGGCTTGCTGCCATTGGCTGACTTTGTAATAATTACAGTCCAAGTTATAACTTCATAGAAGTCCAGGTTTCTTTTGGCCCATAATTAGTGCTGCCATTAAAGATGGTGGAGTTTTTTGCCTCAGGAGCTTCAGGCTTCTGTGTTGTGCCCTGTTGCAGCAGAAGGATGATGTGTTCTGTGCTGCTTCTGTGCTTGTGTTCTCTCCTCCTTATCACTTTAAAGTTACAAAGAAAAAAAAAATAATTTTTTTTTTTACTTTGTTTCCTGATTGTTGTGTGATCACTTCAGGATGTTTCTGTTGGCCTGCAAATAGGAATAATTCAGAGCAGAATCACTTTCAGTCCCTCTTTTGGGGGTAACTTGAAATGTGCAGTTCTCAGTTTTGGAACCATTGATCAACCTTTGCAATTGATAATCAGAGATCTCTACTTACTCTTACCCTGTGGAGCCAAAGCCTCAGTTATTGCAACAACTCAATCATATCTCCTTACTAGATGTTTAAAGACTAATACTTGAGGTAAATGGTGTGTGTGCTCTTCTCCAGCACAGCTTTTAAAGATTAACTTAAAAACTACACAGGGGTAAAGGATGCTTGAAATGAAGAGATTGCAGTTAATAGTTTATTCTATGTATTTTACTTCAAACAGATAATTAAATACTCATACCTTTATTTTTGCTTTGACTTAGCAACACAGAAACACATTTTCTTGATGCTGCCTGGGTCAACAGCATTCACTCCCATCTGTGTTTACCCAGGGCTGGATTTCTTCTTTTTTCTTTCTTTCTTTCTTTCTTTCTTTTTTTTTTTTTTTTTTCTGGCTCTTGTTTCAAAAATATTTCAAAAGTAAAATACATTAAAAATAATCCTAAATGTGATTATGTCTCATAGTGACATTTTCACTCTAATTCTCCATTCTGATTCATCCTAGATGTGTTGGTCAGCTGTAATCTCATTTACATTCTCACCATCATATACTGACACAGAGTATTTTAGTCCACCTCTTAACCATTAGCATCACCTATTCTCTTTTCAGTGCATTCAGTTCCTCTCTGTTTAGCAGCAGATCTAGACTGGTCTCAAAATTTTTTTATTTATTTTTTTCTTCTACAAGGCAACACATGAGAGAACCATCCCTTACTTTTGCTCCTCAGTTTCCTCCTCTGGTTCTGTCTATCTCCTGGTCAAATGTCTTCACCAGCACTGTTTTGCTCCTTCCACAAGTCTTCAGAGTTAATTTCCCTAATGCAAAAATGGGATTTCATGCAAAGAGAATAATTCAAACGAGAAAATAAATATTTTCACACCAGAAAACTGCATTCCCTTAAGCACAGAACTAATTTTCCTGGTCGACCAAGGAAGCTTCCTCTAACTCAGATTCTTGCCTATAAATAGCCTCTCCTCAAGCTCCAAATGGTGCCATCAAGCTTCTTCATATCACTTACTTTAAGTTTGTTACTGTTCATGTCAGTATTATGCAGTATGGTTTCCCAGCTCAGAACATGTGAGCATCCCTGCTGTGCAAAGTAATCAATTCTAACATTGGTAGCATAAATAATATATAATACATTGATACTCCTGACATGCATATATATCAGTGCTTTGTGAACACCAGCAATACAACATATGGAAACCTTTCTCAAGTTGAAACACATGATTGAAAATCTTGACACAAGCCCTTTCTCCGCTCTGTGGAACAGGCTACAGCTTGAAAATGTGTCCCTTAATTTTAGTGTTTCCTCTGGCTTAAATCAGTACCACTGCACCACGAGCCATCCCCAAAAAACTGTTGAACGGTGCAGAAATCAAACACACTTTCAGACACTTCAGTGTGAAATGGCAGATATTTTGATTAACAGAGAGATGGTTTCTTGCAGATTTTCCTCCTGCCTTGTATTGATTTGTGGTAGTCTTATTATTTCCTATTATAGAAGGGAAAAAAACCTCCATTGAAAAACAAAGTCACAACAACAAAACAGCAGGAAAGACCAAGGGATGCTATTAATAAAGTGAGGGTCCTTGCCAAGAAAGACTGAGTTTTCCAGCAGCCATTTTACCACCCTTGTTTCTTTATTAAACTAAGCTGTTTTTCTAATGAGCCCCTCTCATTTCACAGATGTGGTCCCAGGCTCTGAACATCCTCCCATGTGTTTTGTTTTGCAGGAGGCAGCACAGGCACCTCCCCAACCACCTCCAGCACGGGGACACCGTCACCCTCTGCTTCCACTCACCTTCTCTCTCCATCCTGCTCGCCTCCAGCCTTTCATCTGGCCCCCAACACCTTCAACGTTGGCTGCAGGGAGAGTCAGCTTTGCAACCTCAACCTGTCTGATTATCCCCCATGTGCCAGAAGCAACATGGCTGCCTTGCAGAGCTACCCAGGGCTGAGCGATGGTGGCTACAACCGGCTGCAGAGCGGCACTGCTTCTGCCTCACAGCCCTCTGAAACCTTCATGCCTCAGAGGACTCCATCCTTGATCTCAGGAATGCCAACTCCTTCCTCCTTGCCCAGCAACAGCAAGATGGAGGCATACAGCGGCCAGTTGGGATCCTTTCCCAGCTCCCAGTTTCAGTATGTCATGCAAGCAGGCAACCCTGCCTCCACCTCCTCCTCTTCACACATGTTTGGTGGTGGCCACATGCAGCAGAGCTCCTATAATGCCTTCTCCCTGCACAATCCCTACAACCTCTATGGATACAATTTCCCCGCTTCCCCCAGGCTGGCGGCAAGCCCAGAGAAACTCACCACCTCCCAAAGCACTTTACTCTGCTCTTCCCCGTCCAGCGGGGCCTTTGGAGAGAGGCAATACCTTTCCACAGGGATGGAGCACGGGATGCACATGATCAGCACCCCCTCCAGCAACCAGCAGACGGCCAATGCCTGTGACAACAGACAGTATGGTGCAGTTCAGGGCTCCTCCTCACAGATGTCTGTGCATATGGTCTAACAAGCCACGCCTCTCCTTGGCTTCGAAGGCAGATGGACCTTCATTGTTTCCAGGGGCAAATTCTTTCCAGTACCTTTTTGCCTTCAAACTTATAGTGGAACTAGTATTGTAATGATAAATAAGAACACAAGCCATCTGGGTACGTGCCACAAAACCTTGCGGAAAGCCTCGAGTGACAGCCATCAAACCTTGTTGTAGCCCGGGGCCTCCAGACCTGGCACATAGTGTCTGCTCTTTCTGGACATTGCAGAGAGAAAGCCATGACTCCAACGAGAAGCTGGAGAGAAGCAGCTGAATATGCCATTTTATGCATTAACTCGCAGCTAGTGTGAGCTCTCGGTGTGGAGGGAGCCGTGTCCCTGTGCTGTCTTCTCTGAGTCTCAAAGAGAGGCAGCTTCCCAGGGATTCATCCTCTGAAGTTGTGTTGCCTATAGCTTTAAAGACCTCCTTCTTCTCAGACTCTTCCTCACTGCTGGAGTGGCTCAGCTCGTTTCAGAAGCTCACAGTGTCTCATGGGTCTTTTTTTTCCACTGTAGCACAGGAATGGTGCCAGGCTGGAGCTTCTCATCCCCAAGAGATTGCTGCATTTTCACCATGGCTCTCCCCAGCTGGCAGTTTCTTTGCAAGGGTTGAGCTTTTCAGCACCCAACCTGCAGACAGAGATGGGAGAGAAGACAGAGAAAAGTTTCAAGCCACAAGTGAGTGTGAGACATAAACAGGGACTGATCTTTGGAAAGATGCACGGAGGACAGTGGGGCCACGACCCAAAGTGATGCACCCAAACTGAATGGATGACAGCCTTTGTGGGGAACGTGTCCCATAGCACTGAACCCAAATGGGAGGAAACTGTCCAGACTGAGCTCGTGGGGAAGTGCAGTGAGAGAAGAGTGCTCTGCTCTACAGAAGTGCAGCCGACCTCCCTCACCTTGCATGCAAGAGTTGCCATAGAAAACCGTTAGCATTTCAGTAACAGTGAGGTCGAGTATTTGTCAACCTCCTTCCTGCCACTGTTTAATCAAATAGATCATTGCCTTTTGACATCTTTCTTTTTTTTTTGGTTCATTTTCTTCTTCTTTTTTTTTTTTTTCCAAATTCTTTAAAAATAAGAAAACAGTTGTAGCTTGGTGCAAGCTATGCATTTAAGTTGTGTGAAAATGCAAATACCAAGTAAAAGAAACAGATATTATTGAGATTTGTTGTGAGGTGTTGTAGATAAATGTATTTATATGCCTAGTGAGGGATTCAATATTATGAATATAAAAGAGGGCAATAAAAATGGTATGTAAAATATGTATGAAGAAAAAGGTGTATAAAGATTTGCCCTATGCACGGAACTCTGTTTCTAAGTGCCAAGCACAGAATGCGCTAAATAAACCTTTGCAATTGTTCCCTCTGTGTTTTTCTCCATCCATGAAGCTTCCTCGGTGGTCTTCTAGAGACAGACATTTTCAAAATACTATCGGGAGTGTTTGCACAACAGAGGAAATTAAGACATGGTGCTAATATCGCAGACAATAGTAAAAAAAAAATAAAAATTCTGCCATCTCAAGAAATTTTTTAATCGAGTGCTTGGGATTGGTGAGGTGCCTGCTGAGCACACCTGAAATGTACCTTATGGGCAGCTAGAGTGGTTTAGGTTGTTAAAGTCTAATAAAAAGCTCTTCAGTAT
>JANHGL010001131.1:97139-109524 GCA_024611195.1 Ceyx melanurus
AAAAAATTAAAAAAAAAAAAAAAAGTCAAAAAATATATTAAACTCTTTTTTTTTTTTTTTATAATATAAAGAACAACTTGAAGGAGTTCCAGTCTCATATTTCTCAATGAAAGTTATTGGATCACTGAATTTTATAGCATAAATACACTTCTTTCCACACAACTAATGAAAAGGATTTTACATGAGCTTTCCTGCAAAATTTGCTTGAGATCTTTGCCCAGGCAGGAGAGAAACGGTAAATATTCCAAAAACTAAGGGGAGCAACTCAAATCAATCAAGTAACATTTCACTGAAATAAAAAAGCCTGGGAGAAACATGGTATAGCAACAATAAGAGGAGCTGAACTCCATTCCTTGCCCACAGAGGCGGCAGAGGGTACAGAGGGTCCCAAGAGGTCTGTCATACCTCCTGAGGACTTGGAAAAAAGCTGAACTGGCCCTTGAGGTGGAAACATTCCAGTTCATTTTTTATTTTTATTTTTTTTTCATAAATCAGCTACAGTTTTGGTCTCTTGAAAAACTTCATCTCAATAAGAAATATCAGGCAGAGGGCAGTTGGGATACCTCAGTATTTCTGGTGTGGTGGAAAGACATATTTTGTCGTCTGTTCATCACGATGAAAAATATTTTGAAATATCAGAATTTTCTGGTGAACTGGTGCTACAGATTCCAACTGTATGTTGTGGAGGTATTTTATCTAGACTACAGCAACATCTGGTCAGGCTGTATCAATGGGCTGAGTCCAATCACACGGACTTCAATAATCCAAGTTCTGAGTCCTGCATTTGGGTCACAACAACCCCCTGCAAGGCTACAAGCTTGGGGAGGAGTGGCTAAAGCTGCCTGGCAGAAAGGGACCTGGGGGTGTTGATCAACAGCCAGCTGAACATGAGCCAGCAGTGTGCCCAGGTGGCCAAGAATGCCAACGGCATCCTGGACTGCATCAGAAATAGTGTGGCCAGCAGGAGCAGGGAAGTGATTGTGCCCCCTTTCTTGGCACTGGTGAGGATGCAGCTTGAGCACTGGGTTCACTTCTGGGCACCACAGTATAAGAAAGACATTGAGGTGCTGGAGTGGGTCCAGAGAAGTCAATGAAACTGGTGAGGGGTCTGGAGAACATGTCTTATGAGGAGTGTCTGAGGGAGCTTGGGTTGATTAGTCTGAAGGAGGTTGAGGGGAGGCATTATTACTCTCTACAACTATCTAACTAGGAGGTTATAGAGAGGCGGGTTTCAGTTCTCACAGGCCACAACTGATAGGAAAAGAGGAAATGGCATCAAGCTGTGCCAGGGGAGATTTAGGTTGGACATTAGGAAAAAATTGCATACTGTAAGGGTTATCAAAGACTGGAACAGGCTGCCCAGGGAATTGGCTGAATCACCATCCCTGGATGTATACAAAAGCCATCTAGATGTGGTGCTTAAGGATTTTGTGTAGTAGTGGCCCTGGTAGAGTTAGATAATAGTTGGACTTGATGATCCCAAGGGTCTTTTCCAATAATTCTGTGATTCTATCTTAAAGATCTTTTCCAACCATAGCAATTCTCACAATTAGCTCTGTGTGAGAGATGGATATGAATGGCAGTGGAAAGCTCTCCCAGAGGGACTGTTCTGCTTCCTCTATGGCTATTTTGGTTTTATGTTCCAGTTGTTATCCTAATAAGCAACTGCCTAATCAGATAGCAAATGATCCTTTAAGACCTCATGATGCTGCACGGAGTTTGTGGACAGCAGTGAGACAGGAAAGGCCAGTGCCACATGAAATAGAAAAAATACATTTTTTATTAATAATATATCTTCCCCTGGATTTCCAAGCTGCTGAGTTCAGTAGTCACAATTCTATTGTTAGAGGGACAGAAATGCCAAAGAGCAGATTTTTGGCAAGAAGATCAAAGACTTGCAGGGAAAATAGAGGAGCGAATGATTACAACTGCTAACACAATCAGAAAGTGTGAAATGCTGGTCTTGAAGGCCCAAAAGATGCCCAGGCTCCACAGCTGTTGGAGTAAGCCACTGGAATTTCAATACCATCTATCTGCCATTGGACTCCATAACAATGCACAATTTATTTGATAAATGTTTTCCAGATTTCCTCTATTTCTGTTTCTTGCCAGTAATACAAATACCACAAGAACAGACTATCTCATAAGTGTTCTGGCAAACAATTCAGGTGCTGGCTGAGACTCTAATGGGCACTGGCTCCATTAGGCTTTTATAATGTGTCAGCTAACCCCTGATAGCTACCATGTGGTGATAACGATTATTCAGTTCTAGAAGTAAATGAGATGGGGAATGAGCCTGTGCAAAGTGGGAATCTATCTCTGCAGCCACACTCTATTTCCTGGAAAAGAGGTGAATTCAGAGACCTGGGCTGTTACCACTGAAAGAAGACCTGCTCTTCCCAGCCTCATATCTATGGGTTCATCATCATTATTTGTCAACACAAGGTCTTCATGTTTTTATTTTTTCCCTGTTTAGTGATGCTGGTTGTGGAGAATATAGTGCAACTTGTATGTCTCCTTAAAGCAGTTAATGGTCCCAGAGTCTGCTGGATAAAATTGATTATGTCAGAGTGAATGAGCTGCTGCTGGGCTGACCAGCCCCAACAGTCAGGGCTTGCACTCAAGTGCCAATATTTTGGAGTTGAACACCAGGTATAATTTAATAGTGGAAACCCAGAAGTGTCTGAATGGACTGGAGAAAGCCTAACCAGTCTGTTCTGCATGTCAAATTAACTACCCAGTGGCGTGCTACCCTGGCTAAATGATCACCTGTTGGCTAGCTGCCATACCACAAAGCTCCCCATACAACCTTCTCAAAAATTGAATCTTGTTATTCTGGAGCTGCCCTGTGAATACCTGTTCTGTCAAGACTGGAGGGAAATATTTTGGGCAGGCAGACTGTGAAAATAGAGAGGTGTTGCATGTCAGAATTTATTTAAATGGGCTGTAGCTTTGCATAGGGGTGATGAAGCTCAGGAGCCAGAGGATAGGAGGTAGCCATGGTGGGAGGCTCAGGGGCTGAAGAGATAAGCCTCAGAGGCCTGAGACATCGTTTGGATGAGAGAACAGATTCATGTCTGTTCCCACTTGACATGTGAGGCCCTCCTTATCTTCATCAGCACACACAGGTAGAAATTGCCTTCTGCTGCTGGTTAACTGCTATTAGAAATGGAGGCTGCTCCCCAGGAACCTTTACAGGCTGAACTACCAGGGGACCTAGTAAGTATGATAGTGACAGATTAAGCAAATGACTTCTGTTCACTTCACAGAATCACAGAATCACAGAATGTCAGGGGTTGGAAGGGAGCTAGAAGATCAACTAGTCCAACCCCCCTGCCTGAGCAGGGGCACCTAGACCAAGTCATCCAGGAACAGATCCAGGCGGGTCTTGAGTGTCTCGAGAGCAGGAGACTCCACAACCCCCCTGGGCAGCCCCTGCCAGCCTCTGGCACCCTCACTGGGAAAAAAATTTTTCCTTGTGTTTCCCCTAAACTTCTTGTGCTCCAACTGACTCCCATTGCCTCTCGTCCTGTCACTGGATGACACTGAGCAGAGTCTGGATCCATCCTCCCTACACTCACCCTTAACATCTTGACAGACACTGCTGAGGTAAAGGAACTAATTCAGCCATGGAATTAATAGTGCACTACACAGATCAGGTAGTGAGGGCTCATGAGTCCTGTCTGAAGATCCTTTGAGGGTGATGACCATTTCTGGGTTTTTCTCCACACAAAAGACCTATGTCCCCAAAGCCCCTGAATTATCCAGACCAGAAGACCTTCTAAATCAAACAACCCTATTTCAAACAGCCCTAGATACCTAAACAGATCTGGGACAAGCAACAGGCACCTTAGATAAATATGTTAATTACATATGTATTTCAGTGTTCCAAAACTATTTTGAAACTGTTCATTCACTTGGCAAAATTACCTACCTTAAACTGTTTCCTTCCTACCCCTACCCCATTTTCTTCCTTGTCTTACACTAGTTTTCTCTACAGCCTGTTGCCTGAAATTCTGACCATTTTCAGAAGGTTTTCTTGTGTTAGTCCAACTCTCAGGAAGAGTATTTTCTTATCGTATTTTCTTCCTCTTTCTAATAACCATTAACACTGCATTAAAAAAATCCTTCTAAAAGCCATTTTATACCACTTTAGTATAAACCTAATTATATGTTGTGATACATATCACTGTTACACATTTGCATTTACATTGTTCATTTGTTTATTATAATAAAGAGAAAGTTATTATAATTTATTTTTACTTTCTAATTATGAATATGCTCAGCTCTTTGATGGGCACAACCTATCATGTGACCTGATATGTCACACCATAAACAGTTGAGATGTTTTTGTCTTTTTTTCTCACACAGCTCCATTAGTATTCGGGGTGACCTTGTTTCATCCATGCAAAAAACCCAATCTCCTTAGGTTAACCCGTTAATCTGATGCTGCCACTCCAGGTATGCCCTTTGCTCTTGTCAACATTTCCCCTGCAAAATCAAATTATATAAATGGAAATGAATAAATCTCCACCCTCTCTCAGCAACTCCATGCTTGCAGAACAACAGGTGCAACTTTCATTGGCAGGTCAAGGTCATTGTCAAAATGTGGCCCTTCATGTCATGTCATCAGACATCACACAAGAAAAAATTGCTCCTAAGTCTTCCCACATAGTTTATCTACCTGTTCCATTTTGGCTTTTTATTGCCTATCACTGAGATGATTAATGCGCCTTGTGGCTGATTCACTGAATTCTCATCTCCCTACCTCACAGCTTTCCAGACAACATAATATACCTTATAGGTCTGACAGAGATCTTTTCCACACTGACTCTGAGTCAGAAGCAAAGTCTCTCCAACCTAATCAATATCCTTCCTCAACTCACAGTGACCTTTCCTTCCTGCAGAATGTTCAGGTTTTCTCCCTAAAAACAGGAGCTGCATCCAAACGCTACTTTCCTCCTAAAGAAGGTAGAAATTATTTGGTGGTATTATCACTGCATATGGTCTCTCAAGGGAGGTATTCTCATAGCTTCCTTCCCAAATAACCTGAGCAATGCTCTCGTCATCCAACCAGCAGGCTCAAGGCAGCCAAGTTCAAGAGCTTATTTCAGGGATATGAGATTTCTGCAAGGTTGTGTACAACACAGGAACTTTCCCAGCTTAGCTATTTCCCCAGAGGTGTAATTCTAAAACATCCCCTGAAACATCCCCAGTACAGCTGCTCTGAGAGCACTTCCCTGACCCACAATGCACATTCCTCTTGGGATTCACAGTGGCACTACCCCAAACTGTTTCTCATGCAGAGCAATGCACATATGGCATCCTCTGTGCTCACCCTCCTGCTGAATGCATTCCCCCAGCTACAGATCTTCTCGCCTGGTACAGCGTCCTCACCTTTTCATTGTCTTTTTAATAGTTTTATTATTATTATTATTATTATTATTATTAATAATAATAATTATTATTATTATTATTGAATGTTGCCTCCCATTTTGTAAACATCATATGCACTTTTTTTATTGCTGTATACTGTGTATTTGTATATATTCAGATATGAGGTCAACTGTTTTCAGCCTAACAAGCATTTTTCTTTGCATCTGTCCGATGCACCCATCCTCATTTACTTTAATCTTGGGCAATTAGCTAACTTCATTATAAATACTTTCTAAACTTGCTCTCAGATTGTTAGTAAAATTACTCAACAGTGCTACAACAAAACCAGATCTCCATGGGACCACGATAGAAACACAACCCCCCTTACTGAAGATTTGTGTTATCAAATCAAATACAGTTTTCAGTCACTCAGGTGGTTTCTGATTTGTTTAATATGTCTTGTCAGAGTCCTAGTTTTTAATCAGATTGCAAGATATTTTAAAATCACATTTTGAAGGAATTTAACCCTGCATTAACAGGATTAGCTTTATCATTCCGGAACTTCATCTTTTCAATGAGCATTGTGAAGTTATTTTAATAGAATCCATTTTTCCACAAAACCTCATTGAGTCACTGAATATTTGCACTTTAACTGTTCTTGATTTTGTTCCACTGTTATTTTTTCCCAGCATCACTATCACCCTGACTGACCTATAGACTTCCCCTGTTAGGCCATTTATCACTTTAAAATGTCAGCAGACTACCTTCTCAATATTTCATTGGAATACTTCCAGTTCTTCCAGACTTGAGAAATGAAATCCAGTATCTCAGAAAGCTTGCTGATCCACTTAAAAAAAACCAATCCCTTGACTGCAGCTTAGCCAGGTCTTCTAACTTTGAGATATTTAAAATTTCATAGTTATTGCTTTACTCAGCTATCTCTGGGTTGTGTCACATCTACCAGTACACTACCTTACTGCAATAGATTTATTTATTAATTCATTAATTTATTATTTATGCATTTATTTATTTATTTATTTGGGCTAGTTTCCAAGTTTTGTTCTCCAGGAATCGCAGAGACTCTTGGCTCCTTTTCAGAGGAAGATACTGTTTTTAGTTTTTGGAGCTCTCCACGTTTTGGTGCCTGATATGATGGTTATGACCATTTTGACTGAAATTTTTTTTCACATGGTTATTTTTGTGTAAACTCACAGCTTCAGGTCATACATTCTCCAAGGAAAGTCAATGTATTGACAGGCACATTGTTAGTACCACATCAGAGTGTGAGCTAGGTTTCATCTTTTGCTAATCAAAAGGGGTTTTGTTTGTTTGTTTATTTAAATTTCTGTCTTTTATTTACATTTTATTTATGATCAGCTGACAACATCTGGACATTTAGCATCAGCCACATAAATACTCAATAAGTTGATCTGCACTGGATTTCTTAGATTCATTAAAACAATCTGGCTAACTAAAATGGTACTGATTTTGTGTATAATCCAGGATGAATATCTTTTATATGTTACTGCACATGTAAGTGCATCTATATAAACTGTATCCAACATCACTATATTTTCCCTGCATTGTAAGCACAGCAAACTTATTTTTCTCATTGACCTTCATATTTTCTTTTTTTTTTTTCAGTCCTAAGACACATTTCATAAGTCTAGGAGGCCAATTCTGCATGCCAACAAATATAAAAACAATAATAATTATATCCTTGAATTTCAATCATCTGTTTTACTAGCCTGGTTAGGAAAAGCAAGCACTAGTAGGTATATTATATTGTTTTTTGTCAACTCTCTTATCATCAAGTATATCAGCAAGTACATAAACACCTATTCAGGCTGTATTCATCTTCAGGAATTCTCAGGAATCTTCTTGCTAATTTTGGTTGAGATCACTTTTCTGACTGGAGGATCAGATGTAAGTCATTCCTGTCATGCTTCAGTGCCTCTTCATCCAGAGGGACTCCAGATGGCCCATGTGAGACATGGACTTTTCCCCAACAAGTAGATGTAGAGAAGACAGGACATACACTTTTTAAAAGTTTGAGTCCATTAATGCTGGCACCAGCATTCAACTGAGCCAATATGGAATCTGTATCTTTTAACACTTCCTTCTTCAAAGGCTGGCAATTAGGAGTTGTTGAAAATAATAGAATCATCAAAGGGTTTGGGCCAGAAGTAACCTCTAGAGGTCATCTAGTCCAACCCCCTGCTGAGAGCAGGGACATCTTCAACAAGAGCAGGTTACTCAGAACCTCACTGAGCCTCACCTTGAATGTCTCCAGGGATGGGGCCTCAACTACCTCCCTGGGTAACCTGCTTCAGTATTCCCCACCCTCTTCATATAGAACTTGTTTCTAACAACCAAAATCTACTCTCATCTAGTTTAAAACCATTGACCCTATTCCTTTCACTCCAGGCCCTTGGAAACAACCCCTCTGCAGCCTTCCTGGAGCCCCTTCAGGCACTGGCAGGTGCTCTAAGGTCTCCCCAGAGCCTTCTCCTCTCCAGGTTGAACAACCCCAGCTCCTGCAGCCTGTCCCCACAGCAGAGCTGTTCCAGCCTCTGAGCATCTCTGTGGCCTCCTCTGGTCCAGCTCCATCAGCTCCATGTCTCTCCTGTGCTGAGGGCTCCAGAACTGGACACAGTACTCCAGGTGAGGTCTCTCCAGAGAAAAGTGGCAGAATTACCTCTCTCCATCTGCTGGCCATGATTAATCTTTAGGATTCTTTATAATAGATTAGACTACTATTCTTTAGACTTTTATTTCATAGGAAACATGCAAACTGTGAGAGGGCTGAGCAGTAAGTGCAGTGCCTTTTTCAACCATGAAGGTGATGTTCATCAGCTGTGAAACTACCACGTGCTCTTCAGTCCCTCTCGTGCTCTTTCAGCCTCTTCCTTTCTTTCTGCAGTTGTCAGTGTGGGGTGTGTAACAGGACTCCACTGGACCCATGCAGCACTTTCCATTCTCCCCAGCAGTGTTACTCACATGCTCTACTAGCTCAGTTAATCCCTGTATTTCTCGAGAATGGAGGTCACCTTCTGGGAGAGGACTGAAGGGGGATTCTTCCTCCTCTGTGGAGATGCCAAATACAGCAACACATGGAACCAGTTGGTGTGAGTTTGTGAACAAACCGTGACATAGAATAAAGGATCTTTCTAGTGGGTGTTCTTTTTTGACATTTCCAAGCCACAGCGTGACTATTAAACTCTAAAATCTAGACCTATTCCACAGAAATTCCAAATCCAGACCTATTTCATCCCACGGCTGTGACAAGGTGGTAACAAGTTGAGAAGGAGAAGGGAGTTTTACCTGCAGTCATTTCTGATTCTAACATTTCCCATTTGGTTTTGCATGATGTGGTACAAAGTGGGAAGGACTGAGCTCCTCTTAGTCTAGGAATATGCAGGTGGCTTTCCATGTTTGCACCGCCTGTGATCCTCCTCTGCAGTGGTAGTGTTCTGGGGATATAACCAGGGTCGTTTTCCAGCATTATTCTCTGATGTGCTTTGGGCATCAATGCCAATGTCTTTTTAAATAAGCACAGATGCAAACCAGCCAAGGCTTTGAGATGGAAAACAAAGGATTGAATGAGAGAATCTCTGTGGCATGCTCAGCTGGAGTGCTCTGGATAAAGCATCAGAGAAAGTAGGAATGGCATTGAGTTGATTTAAACTTTCTTGGACCTCATGTTCTCATGACCTTGAAGAGTTAGAGAGAAGGGGAGGACAGCTGACATTTTATACACAGGTCATAAGCAGCACAGACAGGACTTTCTGTGGGCCAGTCAAGGGCATCATCATCCAGAGTATATTCTAATTTTGATACAGCAGACCTCACTGCTTCTGGTGGCAAAACAAGTCTCCTTTAAGGTCTTCTAAACATAGGCCTGCTGCCTCACAGCAATCCTTAGGGAGACCTTAAAGGGGCAATAGAACACTTCTCAATTTCAAGTACTTAACTTCTCTAAAGCTGGGCATGTTCCCTCATGGACAGAGAAAAACAGACACTGTACTAAGGTATTCTCAGCCTGGGATGTGAGGATATTTTTCTGAAAGGTGTAATCAGGTGTTAACAATAATCCTTCATATTTCTTCATTTATTATTGTCCAAAGTCTGGATCTCCATATTTCAGTGACACAATCATCCTTTCCCTAGAGAGCCTAATGAAGACCAAGAACCATGTAAATGAAAAGTCCCCTAAATCCCAAACCCAAAGTCCTCTTCTGCTTTCGCTGTCATTCAACAAACTCTCTGCAAATGGTGTCTGTACTTGTTATTTTCCTAACAGTGCTGACAATACTGTTTGCTCTTATCCTTTCTGTCTTGCAGCACTGACTGGAGCACTAGCGTTGGCAGAACCCATTGTGAAAATCTGATTTTAAATCTGCCTTATCGTTTTTAATATAAGAGAAAGTCTTAGCTATAATGTCCCAGCTGAAGACCAACCCAGGTAATTGTATACTGGATTCTTGTGGTTCCATGCAAGGTCAACTACAGTCAAGGATCTTTGGTGTTGCCTCAGGGCATTATTATATATTATATATAATAATATTATATATAACTGGACACAGTATTCCAGGTGGGGCCTCACCAATGCGTGTTCCATTATCACCTGAGCACACGCTCCATAACAGTGTCTGACTTCTTTCAGTATGACCCGAAGATATGTCAGATTTCTATGCTTGAATAGATTGAATCCAGAGCCATCATATAAATATTTTCCAAATTTGATGTCCTGTGTTGTGTAGTGATGTAAGTAAAGACCTCACCAGAATGTAACTAGCAGGCATAGACTCACTAAGGCAATTGTACCTCTGAATTTCCTAATATTTTCAAATGGTAGTCTTAGCTTTCATGTGATATGATTTAATTTTATTTTTTCAGTGATATAAACTTCTTCTACAAGCTACTTCTTCCTGTGCTCTGGTTACTCTGATTTCTCATGCCTCTGGGGACACGGGTAGTTTCAAGATTGTATTGAAATACACCAGATTCCTCTCATGCTCCTGACACAAGTCATGGCAAATAATTCTACCTACATGGTAGGTCACTGGTGCTTGTGTTACATCAAAAACTACAGTGAATGGTCTTGTATAACAGGGAGAGAAAAGCACTTAAAACCTTGAAAGCAGGACTTCTTCATTAGACAGTTAAGTTGTCAAAATTTATATATTTTGTTCCAGAGAAAGTTCTATCAGTGTTTATTTTGGATGCACATCTGGACGAAATCTCGAAACAAATCTGTCCTTTCTCAGAGTAAGTTTAGCTTCAGCTTGGTTTGATAGAACTGTGCATCCCTTGGAACTGCTGCAGTGCCTCATGAGGGTGATACATCATGTATTTTGGTCAACGAAGTTCCCAGCCAGAATACTGTGATGTTTTGTGTCCATCTGACTCTCAGAGCACATTGCAAAAATTTAATGAGAGAGATTATTATGATACATTATGGGAGTATGATGCCTATAAATTAAAACGTCCACAAGGCACATAGTAACTCTTATGGACATAAATTAAAGCTGGGCTGCTCCATCATGAAATGTTTTAATTCAGTTTGACAAACCAAAGTATTTCAATTTAGGCTGAGCTAATTCATAACAAAGCATTTTATTTCTCCCAATGGGAAGTAAAAAAACTCCATCAAATTGCCATGGGGAAATTCAAAGCTCTTAAAGACTACATTGCCATTCAGAAAAAGATATTCATGGGAAATATCTGACCTTCTATAATACATATTCTATTTCCACATATTTAGATAAATATATAGATAAATATTGTATCACTAATAAAGGACTATAAGCCACGTCTGTTAAATATAACTTCATGTGCTTAATATCCAGTTGGTGATATTTAAATTACAGTTTGATGTATAATACCCGAGTAGCAAGTTGGACAAAGGAAGTGATAGAGCATTTATTTCTAAACCCTACATGGATTAATCTATGTTGCCAGTTCAGTTCACAAGATGCTATTTTTCTGAGTGTCTTTGGAAGAAAGGGAGAGAGAGCTGAGAGGAAAAGATGATGCAGTTAATCTCAGCCTTGATGTGTTCACAGCCCTGACAGGCCCTCTATTGCTTTGTTATTATCCTGTAATACTCCTAGCAAATGGGAAACATGTCATTACTCCTGCACAGTTCTCTGGCTTCCCATTTTACAAAAAGAAATAGTTTTCTGAGACAGAGCTCTGCTATTGCATTGTGGCAGAAATCCAGTGTTTATGTATTTCTGGCAAAAGTCTATGTACACATTTTGTATTACCACCATTTACTGGGAAAGATTTCACCGAATGGGAACTGTGAGTTCTTTCATTTTGGACTCCCAGAAAGTTTTTTTTTCACAGTTTTTGTCAAAAAGATATCTGTTTCCTGGAGACCAAAAGAACTTTTATGCCCCAAAGCAGAGTGATATCCCTAGGAATCTGTGCCACTGGAGATGGAAAGGTGCAAACAGCATCAAATCCAAATATCTCAGAGTTTTTAATAAGATTTCACCATGGGAAAAGCATGGAACTGCTGTTACCCAACCCCATGACCTTCCAGAGTCATTGCTTTCCAGGATGTGTACCTGGCCTCCCCAGCCTAATGAGAGATTTCCATTCCATGTTGTTTGATGCATGCCCTGGCATTTGGGTTTCTTCAAGTTTATTTTTGCTTGAGGGATTCTCTTCTAGTGGGTGATCAAGACTGCATCAATGGTTTGAATGGGTGCCCTGTCCTCCCCATCCTTTACCACATCCTTTGCCAACTTTGACTCCCTCAAAAATGGTGTCAGCTGTGATTTGGTTGTTCTTACAGCATCCTGAAGTGACACACTTGTTTGTCCCTGTTTGCTGAGATTGCACGTTTAAATTAGAGGAGATTTAGACTGGATCTCAGGAAGAAGTTGTTTCCCTTGAGGGTGGTGGCTCAGTGGCACAGCCTCCCCAGGGAGGTGGTTGAGGCCCCATCCCTGGAGCTATTGCAGGGGAGGTTGGCCAAGGCTCTGAGCAGCCTGGG